>ML685840.1:9203009-9222496 GCA_007922175.1 Pelusios castaneus | reverse complement strand
ACTAGGGCTATGTACACACTACCATTTTTAACGCGCAATAATCCTCTTCCGCATTAATTCTCCCGTGGCTGTTGTTGCGCGAGATCGCGTACACACTATGCTTGCTCTAACGGAACAAAGCCCCCCCCCTTCTGAGCGCAGTCCTCCAGGAAAGCGAAGGGGATTGTGGGTACGTATCCCAGAGTCCCCAGTATCATCTCCCGTGGTGCATTCCGCTCCTGACGCTACCCAGCGGTTGCCAATAGCAACGAGCGCGAATTTCAAATTGAAGCAACCTTCTTCTCGGCACTGCCTTTTCAGAATCGACATGGATTCAGCTGTGATCTTGAATGCTGCCTTCAGCATTGTGAACACAGCCCAGATTCTGTTGCGGTTTGCCTTTGGCTATGATTCGGAGCATGACACGGATGACTCGGTCTCGGATGATGACAGCATTGAAAACCAAACGGACATTCTGATCAGTTTCGCGGACCAGCAACACAGCCTGAACCGCCGTGTTTGGTCCCGGCAGACGAGCACAGACTGGTGGGAACGAATCGTCCTTCAGCTGTGGGATGATGATCAGTGGCAACAGAACTTTAGAATGCGGAAAGCCACATTTATGGAGCTATGCCAGGAGCTTGCCCCTGCCCTTCGATGCAAGGACACGAGGATGAGACCCGCCATGACCGTGGAGAAGCGTGTGGCTATCGCACTTTGGAAACTGGCGACTCCAGACTGCTACCGCTCGGTCGCAAACCAGTTTGGGGTTGGACGCTCGACCGTTGGAGTGGCACTGTCACAAGTATGCAGAGCCATCAACCGTATTCTGCTCAGGAGGATGGTGACCCCGGGAAACGTGAGGGAGATCATCGCAGGATTTAATGAGTTGGGCTTCCCGAACTGTGGGGGTGCAATAGATGGGACTCACATCCCTATTCTCGCTCCCGACCACCTTGCCTCTGAATACATCAACAGGAAAGGATACTTTTCGATGGTTCTACAGGCACTGGTGGACCACCGTGGTCGCTTTATGGACATTAATGCTGGCTGGTCTGGAAAGGTGCACGATGCACGCATCTTTAGAAACTCTGGACTATTCAGAAGGCTACATGCTGGCACATTTTTTCCAGACGAGAAAATAATTGTGGGCGGTGTAGAGATGCCAGTGGTGATACTTGGGGACCCCGCCTACCCACTGATGCCATGGCTCATGAAGCCGTACACCGGGAAGTTGGATCCTGACAAGGAGCGTTTCAATTACCGGTTAAGTAGATGCAGAATGGTTGTGGAGTGTGCCTTTGGCCGTTTAAAAGCGCGCTGGAGAGCGCTGTATGGCAGGCTAGATCTCCACGAGGACAGGATCCCATTAGTTATTTCGGCTTGCTGTGTTCTTCACAATATATGTGAAAGCCGGGGGGAGAGATTCAGGAACTCTTGGACCACTGAGGCACAACGTCTGGAAAATGCCTACCAGCAACCAGACACGAGGGGTATCCGGGGGGCGCAGCTAAGGGCAGTTCGCATAAGGGATGCGTTAAAAACCCATTTTAGTACTGTTGGTTAAAATTGTACCTTTGAATATAGTTACTAACCATTTCCTATATGTTTCAACTGTTAAAAATTAAGCTTTAGAAATTTTGTGTTTTTCCCCTGTAAACATTCATTGAATCAAAAACCGTTAATGTTAAATTAATGAAACAAATAAAGAAAGTCTGATTAAGTTTAACAAGGATTCAACTTTATTTAATTAACATTGATCAAAACTCGGGTTTGAGGGGAGTAGGGACTAAAGGTGGGTGTAGGTGCGGGACTCAACTACATATGTTGGGGGAGGGGTTCTGTTAGGGTTACACCATGGATGTCCATGGTGGTCTAAAAACTGTCTGGGGGGGGAATGTGGCGTGGATGCACTGAAAGGCATATGAGGCTGATGATGGGGGGTGCGAGCCTGTAGCAGACCGACCATGGTCTTGAGGAGGTTGGTCTGCTCCTGCATGATGCCTATCAGGGCATCCTTCTGCTGCTCTCTCCTCGCACTGCTCTGTCTCCTGTCCTGCCTGCACTGCCTCCTCCATTGCCTTGTCTCCCTCGCAGAAGCCTCATGGAACTGCATGAGCTCCTGGAAGACGTCTTCCTTGCTCCTGCGAGGCCTCCGCCTTATCCTCCTCAGACGCTCAGCTGCAGCTGTAGACTGTCCACCGAAGGTCATTCCTGTTCAGATATGAAAAATGTAGAATGCCGCTATTGTTCTCGCCACGGTCAGGAGCAAATGATGTTGTTCTCCCCACACATTCCTTCAATACACAAGAGGGGACCTATGGGGGGGCGGTAACAGATTTCCCAAAGCTTGGTACGGGTTGCAGAGCTAGTACAACGGAGAGTTGACTATTGCCACACCAAGTTCTGATCCCGTGCCCGAGATGGCTGTATTAGAGGCAGATCTCACATTGCTTAGAGTGCCTCTGCAAGCGAGAATGCATCTCCTTCATGTTGCCGACTTCAAGCCGGGACCTTACGCTGCAGGACTGTGCGCAGCAATGTTGCCCGCAGGAGTGCTTGCGAGTCTGAAAGGAAGAGTGTCCCTGAATGGTGGAGTGCAAAGGAATGCTCTACCATGTAATTTCAAGAGAAGACTCTGGAAATATTTGGATGACGCGTTCAGTGAGTTGAAAGGGAACGACTACTTGGAAATCGAGGCATACATCGATGACCTTTTTAAGTAATGCTAGTAACACCTTTACAGTTCTGTAAGGAACAGAACTGAGGACACCGAAAACAAAAACCCCTTGCAAAAAAACCATGTCTACGCTGAGCTGTAGCACCTAGAATAGAGGACATTGCGAACGGGACTTACCAGAGCTGCCTTCTGATGATTCCTGGGTAGGCGTGGAGAAGGAATCAGTGGAGCTTGTTTCTGGCTGGGTGGAAAATAACTCCTGGCTCCCCGGGTCAGTGGCTCCGTTCTCTCCGTCCTCGTAGTCGTCTTCTTCTGATTCCTCGTCCACAATTGCCTCGTCGCCTTCTGCTTCCTTCTCTGTTTGGGGTGCAGTCTCCGAGGTGTCTACCGTGCAGTTCGGGGTGGTTGTGGGATCGCCGCCCAGGATCGCCTCCAGCTCCTTATAGTACTTGCACGTTGCTGGCGCGGAGCCAGAGCGCCGGTTAGCCTCTCTGGCTCTGTGAAATGTTATCCGCAGCTCCTTCACCTTTGCCCGGCACTGCAGGGTGTCTCGCTCGTACCCCTTTTCGGTCATGGCTTTGGATATTTGACCGAAAATGTCAAAATTCCTCCGGCTGCCACGTAACTGTGACTGCACGGCGGACTCTCCCCAGATGCCGATCAAGTCCATCACCTCTGCTGCTGTCCAGGCTGGAGCTCGTTTGCTGCGGCGCGACGACATTGCGAGCGAAGCACACAGAGGCAGCAGCACCGAACAGCGAGGCAGAAGGGAGAGTGGTGAATTCAAAAATTCGCGGGACAGAAGAGGAGGTCGGGAAAAATGACGTCACGACGATAGAGTACAGGCGGAAGTGCAGAAGGGATGGAATTTGAATTGTGGGCCATTTCCGTTATATTCACATTGCGCGATAAGCGTACACACACTGGCAATCGCGCAACAACTATTCCGCGTTAGCAGCAACCACGCTCGTTTAGGTGGTTTACATTTTGCGCAAAAAGAAGGGACTTAACGCGGAATAACTGTAAGTTGTGTGTGTACGCTCTGTTTGTTATTGCGCATTAAAGGGCTTTATCGCGCAATAACTTTGTAGTGTGTACAAGGCCTAGGATAAGTATTAAAACAGGCTGGCCTCATGTCGCTGACAACAGAAACTTCTCTGTTGTCCTCAGATAATCCCACTGATAGGCTAGAAGTTTAGAAGACACTTTATCTTCCTGTGATGGAGAGGGAGAGGCTAGAGAAGCAAGCAGTGAGAGGAAATCTGATTCTAGCAGCACTGCTAGTTCATGGTAATGAGAGAGTAGGTACAGCAGTATCAACTCAGGCTAACTCCCACACAGGAGCATTATCAAGGTAGCATAGGGAACGGAGAGTACGATTTCTAACTGTATTTGCTTGCTTCCTGAAGTCTCCATTCTTCATTTTCCTTTCAAAAAACACTTCTCTCAATGTATCTTGACCTATTTAAAAATAGAACTTACTGATTGGGTGTAGGTAGGGCAATGAAGAATTCACTCTGTCCCCTGCTAATGTGAGGTGAAAATGAAATAGATCGACTGGAACTTGCCTCTTATAGTTCCTCTTCTTTCCCTACCAGGCTACAAAAGCTTTAATGAGCACCATGGTCATCTCTGAAAGCTTTCTGATAGTGTTACTTAGCACTTATCCAACCCTGTCAAAGCACTTTACAAACATCAGATGTTCTAATCATTAAGAAGAAATTCCCTGTACAATGAAATAACTCCAAAGGAGCAAGGGATGCCTATTCAACTATTCATCTGATCCAAACTGTTGATCCATTGCTTCCTTTGCCTAGAGTACAGTAATGTCAGTGTGGGAAATGGTTCACTACTACTACTGTGAAAGAGAAACTGAAATGCTTTATTTTTGTGGGGTTGGGTTTTTTTTGGGGGGGGGGGGGGCATCATCCTGGGTCTCAATGAAAGTATGAACTGGCTCTCCCATTACAAACATTAAACTTTAAATGGACCACAGGACTCTTCTTTTGTTTTTCATTCCTAACAGTAAAAACAAGAGTCCTGTGGTACCTTAAAGACAAACAAATTTCTTCAGGCATAATCCTTCGTGGGCTCCAACCACTTCATCAGATATGGGTTGGAGTCCATGAAAGCTTATGCGTGAAGAAATTTGTTAGTCTTTAAGGTACCACAGGACACCCGTTTTTGCAGTACACAGACTAACACGACTACCCCTCTGGAACTTGTCAGCATTACTAACAGTGATTCTCACCTCTCTCAACCTCATTACTTTCCGATATGCTATGTTTAAACCTATACAACTTGTTTGATTTGCTGAAATAATCTGACCTGACGCAGTAAAATGTAATCACAGGATTTAGCTTTCACGCCCATACGGTAAGGTTTTTTTCAATGTAAGTTTTTTCCACTCTGGCATCTGATGAAGTGGGACTTCACCCACAAAAGCTCATGCGAAAAATAAATGTGTTTAGTCTTGAAAGCTCCTTTTTTGTGTTTTGCTGAACTATACTAAACACGGCTACCCCTTTGGAACTGGAATGTTTTAGTTTTCCCTCATGCTTCGAGCAGAGGGAATAGTGGTTGATCCTCAGATATTCTTCCTCCCTCTTGGAAACCTCTCCTGCCCCCTAGCTAACTCCATTCTGAGACTGCTTGAACATTAGGGATTATTATAACCCCTTCTTAATTGACAATATTTGCTTCTAATTTGTGAATTAAAAGGTGACAAGTGATTTTATTTTCAGCTGCAACTTTAAAGTGGGAATTTACAGAGTGGTTTAATAGCGACTATTTAAAAAGTTAAACCTTTTCCACATATTGGTAGATGGATTCCCTCTCTAAATAAGTGGCATTTTAGATCAGCAATTAGTTACTGCTCTTATCTCTTTTCCTGCTGGAAGCTGCCTCAATTGCACAAATAACACAGTTTCTCTCCATTGAGAATAGATCCAGCATATAAATTATGTAGCTTGAAACAGACTTTTCTTCTGAATGGGATGAGGAAGCACATTTTTTACAGAAGATTGGCACAGTAATTGTATTTGGGAGGGGAGTGGCCAAATCATTGGCCACTGAGAGGAACAAAGTTGCAACCTAACAGGAGTATGATATCTGCAGGTAACCTGAATTAAATGGAGTATATTTCAGCCACCCACATCTCTAGCATACCTGTAGTATCACCTTGCCGTAAAATGCAGCACTGCATGCTGGGACAGACTGCCTTCACAGACCACACTTCTGAATAAATTAGGGTGTGGCCATGGGCCACAATGGAGGATCTTTCTGGGCCTCATTTCTTTACAAAGATCTGGTCCTGATGCCATATGACTATATCTGACAACATATCAGTTACTCTCCCTGGTATCTTATCTAATCACTGGAGGAACTCTTTATACTTGAGAAGTTTATTTGCCCAGGCACAGGTCTGAACTAAGACTAACAAACTCCACCAAGGTTTTAATTAGTTAAAAGCAAAATCCTATTCTTCACAGTGTGTGCATTGTGTGGCACTGGAAGAAGAATCAAGGTGATTCAGCACTGCTCTGCTCAGAATAACTACTGGTTCATTGCCTGACGATAAGAAGGCATTAGAGCCCATAAGCAGCAAAATAATCATCTTTTGTTCCCATGAATAGGTTTTACTGTAAGAAAAAAATAACTAAAAAGATTCAATATCAAGGAAAATGCAAGACTGGACAAAATCTACATGGTCTACTCATCCTGAAGTTACCATTACAAACCTAAAAATAAACATCCCAAGACTTAAATTCCAAAGGGGTAGCCGTGTTAGTCTATTGTAGAAAGACAACAGAGTCTTGTGGCACTTTTTTTTTCCCACGAAAGCTCATGCGATTAATAAATCTGTTAGTCTTTAAAAGTGCCACAAGACTCTGTTGTCCATCCCAAGACTTAAGTCTTTGTAAAGCACTGGTAAAACTAAAGCAACTAAATCCTGGAGAAATGTGCTGGCTGAATCACATTCTTAGAACAGCATTTCACCTTTTTCTGTTTTTAATGTTTCATCAGAACATTGAAAAAATGCATGTAGTTGACAATATTTATCTGGCCTATTGGAATGTATTCACATTTATAATTAAATGCATTAAATTGTGGGAACACATGTGAGGCAGTTTATAGAGGTTGCTCAAGGCTTGAAGCATGGTGAAAATTTGAAGGTTAAGTTACAGCTAGCACAGTAAAGTGTTAAAAATGAAATGCATATCACACCAACACAAATGCAATTGCTTACAAAATAAACAGATGTAGCCTTAACTTCAAAAAGTATCAGAGCTGGCTTGAGCATGATGTGCACTAAATGATCAGGATTCCCATCAACAATTTGTAGCAAAAAATGTTAAAACACAAAGGCTCCAGTCAATTGTTTGATTCCAGTCACCACAACAGCTTGTTACTATTGTAGCATTCAGAGGGAGTGTTGAAAAGACAAAACAAAACAAAAAACACCAGGGAATGCATAAAAACAATGTCCCACTATAAATGGTCCAGCAATACCTACTTAAGTCTAGACAGAAATCTTCTCAAAATCTAAAATAAATAAGGTTGTTCAACTAAGCATCTTACATTGCTGATTGCTTTAAACCTCCTCCAGGCAGCCACAGCACATACTGCAGTTAATTATTTCCATTTGACCTATCTAGATTTTGCAGATGAAAAATACATCTTGAAAGTGACACTTGCACAAAATTTGTGTTCTGATGAACTGAGCACCTATTGGGGAAAAAAAGGTTTGTTTAATTAAAAAATGTGGAGGGAGGAAAGAGTAAATGTTTCTGAAAAACTTGAGAATTTTTAAAGGGCAACATTTCTACCAGCCTTTCACGTTAAACTGAAAAAAATGTGTGGAAAAACTGAGGTTCTCATCCTACAAAGAAAAGTAAACTGAAATCAATGGGGCTTGGTGCAAATTTTCATCTGAACTTTAAGGCTCTAGTGCTGTAGAGAACAACATATGCCTATTTGTCCCTCCATGATTTGTGCTCATTTTTAGATCACAGATTCTCACTCTTTCACATTGAAAAGAACAACATGCTCTGCAGCTATATATTAGTGTCCTTGTATACAACATATTTTCTGATTTGAGCCACACAAGTGTCAAGAAAATGAAAAGTCCAATGACACTATGCAAAACATGTAAGAAATCTTAAATATAAAACACAAACATAATTTCACTAATGTTGGCATTGGCCTGACAGTAGGTAGATAAATACATGGTGATCTAGCACTACAACTCTAACTACTTTAAAAAACATACACCAAGGAGCTAGTGCAACTCTTACTTATGGTAGTAAGCACTTACATAAGCGGGTCCATTGACCGCAATGGAATGGGAGTACTCAACTGAAAAAAATTCTCACTTAAAAAAAAAATTAAAAAGGATTGGTATTTTGCAATCATAACAGTCTAGTCTTGAAATATATTATGATTAACTTTATTTTGAAAGTGGGAGATGTTAGAAGAAAATCACTCTTCTACTATCATAGTATTATTTCTTATTATAACAATATTTCTACATGTGGAGGGTTATATTTTATCCTAGATCTTTGTGCAGATCTCCCAGAGTGAAGTCTTCACAGCCGAGTCTCGTATTACCAAGCTTTCATTGCATTAAAAACAAAAGAAAAATATGTGCCTAAATGGCACGAACCAAGAATATCTGCACTGAATTCAGTGGAACTGAACCTGCACAAAATGGATGTAAGGATGGCATTAATCCTTTGTTGCATTGACCAGTATATGATGTAGTAATATTCTACAGGAATACCATGTAGTATTATAACTAGTTAAAAAAATAAACAATTGACAAATCACCTTAAAAGTATATGTTGTAATGTTTTATCCTTGTGTTTTTTTCCTTTATTTTACTTCTCAGCTAACTAACAAAATTCAGTCCTTTACACCAGGTCTTCCATCCATGGTGTAAATTTAAGGAGGTGCTATTAAATACTAAATTCCCATATGCACGTTACAGAATATTAAGAGCCATTGTAATTAAAAGAAATAAAACAAAAAGCAGAAATGTGAAGTCATGAGCTTGCTGTTAAAAACAAAGGAAGTACCTTTTCTTCAAAACGGAAAGGTATTGTTAATCAGGGTAGAAAGAGGTTTCCATTAAGCCACTATAATTGTTTTGTTCTGCCTTACATTTTACATAGCTGTAATGCAATTACATTAATATGTGAAATGCCACAGAGTACATTCAACTGTGGGATAACAGGGTTCAATTCCCATTGACCTCAATTAATTGTGCCCACTTAGAATTAAATCCAATCTTCACAATAAACAAATTCCAAAGCGGTAGCCGTGTTAGTTTATTGCAGAAAAACAACAGAGTCCTGTGGCACTTTTAAAGACTAACAGATTTATTTATCGCATGAGCTTTCATGGGAGATTTTCTCCCACAAAAGCTCATGTGATAAATAAATCTGTTAGTCTTTAAAAGTGCCACAGGACAATAAACAAAGTGGCACTTGCACCTATTTACGGCACATCAGGCTTGGCTTACAGTTGACTTTGTTAATATTTGTACCTACAAGCCCTAGTCATGGATCAGGACCATACTGTGTTAAGTGCTGTACAAACCAGAATGAAAAGATGGACTCTGCAGACCCCAAAGATTTTATAATCCAAGTACAAATTATGCTGTAATAGGGCACAACTTTGCATAGCCAAAAAATAAGACAAGTAAAAAAACCCCCAAAATACATTGCTAATTTAGCATTTCATTAGGATGCTGGCATGTATTTTACAGCTTTGACACTGAGGACAAACGTTAGATTGAAACAAATGAGTGACCATATCATATCAATATCATTCCACTAAATGGGACATTATTGTAAAGATGATGCTATATATTGAAATAAGCTATGAAACTTCATTAATTAGTCTTTAGTTAGTCTTTAAAAGTGCAACAGGACTCCTTGTTTGTTTCATTAATTCTGACATGAAAGGATTTATATATGAAAGAAACTGCTATGTTAAAAGTATACTTCTTTAAATGATAAAAAAAAGAATTTCCTGGAACTTGAAGAAGGAACTAACACCAAGAGGGAAAAACCAGATATAAAAATACTAAAAAGGAAGCTGTCTGCGATTATATACCCAAGGCTGTATTTGGGTTCAGAATTAAATGAATGATGAAAACGAATTTATTTATGGTTCAGCCTTCTCCCTAAAAGTAGTGCAAATGCTGAATAGTTGTCCAGAATTAAATGCCTGACTACAGTTAATACTAGTGTTTCCTCAATAGGGAAATAGAGACTGCAGAATCTAGCTCATAGGGAGAGAACTCTCATTGAAGCATGCTTAATAAACATTAATGGAAATTAACTTGAATAGGAGTTACTCATGCTCTACTAACTACAAAAACAGTTCCTATAACATCAAACATGGTAAATCAAATGCAAATTGTTATTACTATTATGCTAGTAAATTATTTTAATCCAGGTCAAATCTGCTTGCCTTGCTCAGTTACACAGGAGGCTTAAACATTACCATTTTGCATGAGTAAGGTGTGGAGAGTTTGGCCCTAACTGTGTTTCAAAAGAAGAATCATTATTGTAGTTCTGTGAATTCTCTTAACCAATATTCATTATTATTTACTTGGATTGCAATAGTGCCAACAGTGTACTAGATGTTTTGCAAGCACACATAAAGACACATCCCCTCCCCTGAAGATAGAAATATCAATCTTTTTAGATAT
This sequence comes from Pelusios castaneus, assembly GCA_007922175.1. Taxonomy (NCBI): domain Eukaryota; kingdom Metazoa; phylum Chordata; order Testudines; family Pelomedusidae; genus Pelusios; species Pelusios castaneus. Next base: position 9,212,117 of record ML685840.1, on the reverse strand, counting down.
ACTAAGCAGAATACAGTCACACATTAATATAAATCCACACGGGGTACTGAATGCCAGAAGTAATTAACTCATTGGGATTTGTGATTTCCAAATAAAAGGACAGTTTATTCCTTTTAAGTCCAGCTAATACTGAACAGTTTTTAAAGGAGTCTTTTCCTCAGCTTGTATTTAAATAAGATTATTTTTCTTCTTTCATGTACCATCCTCAGCTGTGTCCAAATGATGTCTTCAGTGGACAATGTTCATCCTAACCACTGTGCATTTCTTTTAAAACACCGTGTATAGCTTTAGTTTTACGGTCATGTAATGCGTCATTTTAGGATCACATTCAACAGTCTCATTTCCATTTATAAAAGGAGGAAATTTTAAAACAAGTTCCTCATAACTGGGAATTTCCATAGGAAAATACCGAAGCATGTGCAATGATGTCCTACAACCTTTACTCACCCACCAGGGCCAAACCAAGGGTTTTTGCTGCCCTGGTGATTTTGATGCCTCTGCCTGCATATGTTATAAGAGATAACATATATAAAAATTCTCTTCCACCTGATTTGGTGCCCCTTTAAAGCCTGGTGCTCTAGGCAACCGCCTAGTTCACCTATATTGTTGGGCCAGCCCTGTTCACTACCAGACAAGCCTTTATTCACACAAATGGTCCAGCTGACTTTATGAAGCAGGAATTTGATAGCAACCTTCAACTACTTGAAGGGGTGCTCCAAAGAGGAGGGAGCTAGGCTGTTCTCAGCAGTAACAGAGGACAAAACAAGGAGCAATGGTTTCAAGTTACAGCTGGGGAGATCGAGGTTAGATATTAGGAAAAACGTTCTCACTAGGAGGGCGGTGAAGCATTGGAATGGGTTACCTAGGGAGGTGGTGGAATCTCCTCTTTGGAGAGATTTAAGGTTTGGTTAGATGAAACCCTGGCTGGGATGATTTAGGGGGAGTGGTCCTGCTTTTGGCAGGGGGTTGGACTAGATGCCCTCATGAGGTCCCTTCCACCCTATGATTCTATAAGCCCATATGTAGAAGGACTCTAGACTGGTGTGGAAGAGATACAAGATTGGGCCCATTTAAGTTGTGACTTAAGTAAATACTGAAACAATGGCCGGAAGCCACAATGGGGTCAGGGCCCCACGTAAGAGGCCTCCCGGTAACCCTATCGCACAGCACCTGCTGTCGCTGCGAGGATCTCAAGGGCTCCCCGTAAGGGAGGAGGAAGCTTTTCTCCCACACTTCCCCGGCCAGAGCTCTCATCACCCCTGGCTGAACACGCGGAGCGCCCGTCGAGCCACGTGGCGGCTTGGCTCTCCCCAGCTCCGGGGACTCAGGGAGGCCCGGCCCGCCCCGGCACTCGCGGCGAAAAAGTCGGGGCGCTTCGCTCACTGCAGTTTCCGCGGCAGGAAGCGCCGCTGCCAAGCCAGAGGCGAACAGCCCGCGGAGGGCAGGGCCGGGCGTAGCGCCGGGGGCGCACACCTCCCACTGCGGGCGGGGGCAGGCTCTGCTGCCCGGACCCGGAGCCGCCTCCAGGGGGCAGCCCCCGGCCCTCCCCGCCTGCTCCCGTCCGGACAGCTCCGCGCCCCTTCCAGCCGGAGAGCAAAGGAGGCACCGCTGCTTACCTTGGCGGAGTCGTCGGGCCGGGCGGGAGAAGGCTCGGCTGGCAGCGGGTGCGAGGCGCTGAGAATTGGCTCGGCTCACGCACCAGCCCTGCCGCGCTCCTTCCCCTCTCGCGGCTGCTCCGCGTGTCCCTGGCTTAGAGGAAGTGCCGTCGGCCTATCAGCTGCTGCAGTCCTGCCCTGGCGGCTCACTCGCGTTCAGCACCCTCGGCACGCGGCGCGCACCCTGCAAGGGACCCACCCCTCCGCTCCCCAGCTATTCTGCACAGGCCCCCCCAGGCTGAGAGAAGGCGTGCTGCTGCCCTGCCCGGCTCCCACGCCGTGACACCCCCAAATCCTGCACCAGAGGAACCCCAGCGTGCTGAGACACATTGAACCAAACTGTAGACCCTGTACCTGATGGAAAACGCTTCAGGCCAAGGACAGTGTGGCAACACCATCCAGTGCCCCTAGTTTCAGCGCCTATGGGTAACCCCCTGGCCTAGACAATGCAAAGATCTTCCAGGGCCTGGGGCAAGAGGGGGTGGCTGCTCTACTAAATGCCCCAGATCCTCCCCCCACTCCTTTTAAAGCAACGCTACCCAATCCTGGGCAAAGAGAGGTCTCAAACCTCAAACACTGGAGACAGGGACACTTCCAGCCCAAATCCTGGGGGAGAGGGATTTCCTGCAGGGCCAGCAATCTATACCTACAACCCTCATGGAGTGGCCTCTCCCTCCCCACTCTACTGCTCTAGTGGTAGGGGTCGGTCTGCTCCCTGTGCCCCTGCGGTGAGAGATAGGGCACTTTCATTCTTGCAGGGGCTTGTTTCAACCATTCTGCCCCATCTTTGCTTGCTGTGTGTGACTATGAGGCACCCAGGCAGAGATGTTCTCCTTGGCTCTTTGCTTACTGGGATTTCATGCTGGCCACAAAGATGGGCTGCTAACTGCAACTGTAAATTACCCACCAGAGCAGTTCAGTATCCGATTCCTCCCACTCTTGCACGCAGGGGCTGAAAGCCCACCCTCTCTGAACATGCTCATGACAGACGTGGAGGAGGTTTATTTTATTTTACTTTTTAAAATATCTCATTTTTAAAGCCAATGTCATGATTTTGGGGGGCCTGATTCATAATTTATCAAAGGTTGGGGTTAAATGATACTGATTCAGCATAAAGTTCGGATTGAGAAGTAAATTAAAGTCTTGACTCAGGAGAGTATCAACTTGTGGGAGCTAAGCACACATTTCAAGTCCTTTCCTGAACTGAGGTCTAATTCTTTGGGAATTAATGCTCTCCAGTGGTGCTGGAAGGACTAGAAAAATGTGTGTGTGTTTGGGGGGGTAATTAACTAAAAATGGGGGGCAGTTGGAGGAGGCCCAGGGAAACAGGGTGACTCCCTGCAGAGCCCATCCTCTCCCTGCCTTTCCCACTACCTATGCCTGGATCTAGGTTGCCTTATGCCCTTGCACGCCCCTGTTTAGTCCTGGATGAAGCATCCTGGCTATCCCTGTGCCGCAGAAAACATCAGCTGCAAGCTCTGCCTAAGGTGGGGGTGAATAGGGGGGCCAGGCCAAAATGGGAGCCACACTCACAGACACAAACAACAGTACCACCACATTAGCCACCACAGGGGGGCTATGTCTACACTTAGTGATTTAGGTCAACTTAAATAAGTCGACTTTAAGTCGACTGTATTAAATCGACTTAGTGAGTCCTCACAGGACTCCTAAATTGACTTAAGGTGGGCCTTACTAACTCGACTTAGAGAGTCTATACTAGACTCTCTAAGTCGACTAGTTAGGTACAGGGAAAGCCAGCCCCACATGGGGCTGGCTCTCCCCAAGGTAGCAATTTCCGGAGTGGTCCAGGGGAGAAGGGAGCGTGGAGCTCCCTTCTGCCCCAGACCGTTCAGCTCCCTTCTGGTCAGGACCGTTCAGGTCCCGGGCAGAAGGGAGCCCATCTAGCCGGGACCGAGTGGTCCCAGCTAGAAGGAAGCCGGCAGCTCCCCTCTCCCTGGGATCCCCGCGGGTCCCAGCAAAAAGGGAGCCACTGCTTCCTTCTTGCTAGGACCCACAGGGGTCTGGCTAGAAGGGAGCGTGGGCTCCTTTCTGCTGGGACCCTAGAGGTCCGGGCCAGAATGGAGCCCTGCGGCTCCCTTCTGGTTCGAACTGCGCTCCAGCTCCCAGGAAGCCTCCGGAGGCTTCCTGGGAGCTGGAGCGTGATCCTGGCAAGAAGGGAGCCGGGAGAGTCGCCCGCCCCTCCTCAGCCCAGCACAGCCAGCTGGCGCGCAGCTGGCTCTGCCGGGACTAGCAGCCCGCCTCCCCGGCTCTCCAGCCAGGGTTCCAGTGGAGGATTCCCTCCTGCTGGAGCCCTGGTTGGGGAACCCTTCTCCCGAGGACTGTGGCTCCCCTGGCAGGGAAGCCACAGATCTGGGGAGAAGGGAGCAGGGGATCCCCAGGAGAAGGGAGCCATGTGATGCTCCCTTGTCCCCCCTGCCCTAAGTCGACCAAGTCAACTTAGGGAGTCCACACTGCTGAAGTCGATTTAAGAAGTCGACTTAAGCAGTAAAGTCGATGTAAAACTAGGTTTTACAAAGTCGACTTTACTTTTCCTTAAGTGAACTTAAGCTACATCTTAAGTCGACTTAAGGAAACTCCAGTGTGGACACAGAGTAAATTAAGTCAACTTAAGCAGGCTTAAGTCGACTTAATTTACAAGTGTAGACGCACCCGGGGAGAGGAGGCCTTTATTTGTATCCCTCCCTGGGAAAGAAGCCTTCATCATTCCTGCAGGGCACAGCCTGGGTCCCTTTCCCATTCAGTCTCACCCAAGGAGATTCCTTAGCCCTGTGACATATCTTCCTTCCCCTCTTTGCCTCTCTTGTTTGCCCCTCTACAGATGTCCTCCCTGGTTTCACATGTAGCCTCCTAGAATGCCCCCCACCCCCGAACTGTGTTGGTTTTTTTTTCTGTTTCAATTTCTGAACCCTGCAAACATTTTTACCTAATTTTATAATTTTTTAAAACCCTAATCCCTATTGAAGTCAATGGATCTGGTTCCATAAGTCAAATTACTTTCATACTACATATTTGCAGGACCAAGGCCTAAAGCATAAAGTGAAGGTATACAGAGTGTTGTCAAATTCACATAGTAAGCAAACTGGTTAAAAAAAAAAAGAAACAGAGACAATTCTTCTTGTCTTTTTGTTACAAAAATCCTAAGTGTGGCATATAACTATAGCAGATCTACCATTTTCACACAAAACTGATTTTTTTTTTTCAGGATGGAGGTACTCCTTTAAAAAGAATCTTCTTTGGAAAGAAACATCTGGTTACAGCCAAGCTGGTCATTTTTGGTGGATTTGGTGTTCTAAAAAGTACCTTAACTTGGACACTGAATAGAATCATCCTTGACGGAGGCAAGTATAGCTCTTCCCTGGGAGGAGGAAGTTTGAGCAGGCAAACGCAGGAAGAGCCAGGAAGGTTCAGGGGAAAAGCAGTAAGGTATGGGATCAGGGTAGACCTTCGCTGCTGATGGGAGGACCTCAGGGCTGGAATCTGGAGTAGAGGGTGGGTTTGGGTTTCCCAACCCCCCTGAGGAAAAGTAGTACAGCACAGGCCAGGCAGTGGAGAATGGCATGCCAGGGACAGTTTGTGCTGGATGACTGATATCCTCCAGAAGGGGGAAGCATACATATTGACCTGTCTTGAGGACCAAGCTGTGAAGAAGGAAGACCTGGTGATTCAGTAGTGGGTGGAGAGACTGCCACAAGAGGATACAGCACCTGGATGGAGCTAATCTCCAGAGCCGTCAGGGGGAGGTTCCCTTGGTGGTGAGTGGACCCTTTGACAATGAATGATGCAGATAGCAATGTCTTAAGATTGCTTGATGCTCTCCTTTATAAGACCAACTTTTCAGTTGCTTAAAACTTTGCCAAACTGACAAATTTTCGGTATTGGATGTCTACCTAAGATTTATGACTAGCTACACATTTCAGTTGAAAATAGAATGTAGTCAGTTGTGAGAATGAGATGAGGGAATAATACATAATTTTGTCAATGTTAAAAGAAATAAGTAAAAAGCTCTTGCACCTTCATGCTTTGGAAACTGATGGGGGGGGGGGGGTCACTCTAATGTCAATAATGTATCTTTTGCCATCTCTGAAAATCCATCCAAATGTGGCTAAATTATAATAGTTTGAAAAACACCTGTTTGAACATGCTCAGTAGAAAATCATTTGAGTTTAGCTGCTTATGTCTCAAAAGATTCCATCTGTACTGAGCATGCCTCCAGCCTACAGGTTACAGGAGCTGAGCAAGACATTCTCTGCAATTGTTTCTCTGGTCTTCTGAAATGACTCTGGTGCAGGAAAAGAAAAAATTTCAAAATGTTAATTCAAAATGAAATGTTTTGTTTCCATTGAAAATGTAGAAAAATTAATTGAAAATAATTTCCTTTGAAAACACTTCAGTGTTTCTGAAAACCCATATTTAATCAGGAATGTTTGATCTGAAAACCTTCAGCTCTCTTTATATGAGATGGGACCCAGTGGTAAAAACATCTGAGCTGTATGCACACTAATGGGTTAGCATTTGCCACATCTGCACTGTTGCTGGCAGTTGCTGAAATACTACTAATTTGGCTAAGGTAGTAAAGAATTCTTTTACTAGTGTAACTGCACCTCTAGTCTGTGCACCTCTAGTGTTCTTAAGAATGCATTGTGTGTGTTCCTGCTCTAGTGAACTAGCATGACACACAACCAAGGAAACAGCAGATCATTTTAATGGCAAACTTTTCGTATTCCTGGGCATTGTTACCTGAGGATGAAAGAGCAGGCACCAGCCACATATTCTTTGTGGACATGTGGGGATGTATTAGTGGGGCTTGTTGCCAAAAAAAGGCAAATGTGCTGCCTTAGAAATTGCAAATGATCTTGAATGAGCTGGGTAGACTTTTCTGGTCCTCCTTTAGGGTGCAAGCGTTATGTTTCAACATAAGGAAGGAGGGAAGAAATGGAACTAGGGTAGTGCTAGGGAAGATATGGAAAATGATGGATGTGTCCTAATGAATGTAGAAGGAGAAACTTGTGACAAAGCAGGTGGGAAAGTGTAATGTTACTTGCTTGGTTTTCTTCTCTAAAACCAATATTCGGATCTATTCCTCACGCCCACCCCCTCAGCCCTAACTCTCCAGGCTTCTGCTGCTCTCTGAAAGCCAATCATTTTTTTAAAGAAAAAGAATTAAAGTTTTGACATCTGTGTGACTCAAGATTTTAATTTATGCTGTTATATAAATGTTTCCTTCTCAATGGCAAATGGATCAATGGATAGATATTAGAGCAGTGAATGCTGTTGTTACACATACTCAGTTTTGGTACCCTTATCAAAACTTGACAGTCTCTGTTGGTTACATTTCTTTATAATGTGCATTTCACTAAAACAAGCAGATAAAGTTGATGGAACAACATCGGCTTCTGAGAGGGAACATTTTTATTATCAGCAAAATACCAGGAAAAATGATGCTCATCAGGAAAACTTTTCTTTTGTATAGAATTAATTTTGCCATCAGTGTGTTCCTGTCATTCTGAATTTCCAACTCTTCATCCTTAATGACATGACACTGAGAAACTCATCCTGTAGTCTGTTCACTTGCTGAGCTCTGACGCTGGTAGAACTCCCCTTACACTGCTCAGTTACACTCATAGTAATAAATTCACTTGGGAATTTTGCTCAGGTCCAGCATTTTAGATTTTTTTTGGAAGTCAGGTGACAGACATATAAATCTACAACAAACCAAGAGAAAAGGTTATTGTAATGGTGCGGTTGCCCCACTACAGTGCCCACGGGGTTAACTGAGCCTGCTGGGGGCAGCAGCCAATTAGGGATAAGCTCCCAGTATAAAAAGGGAGCAGCAGGGCTCACAGCTCAGTCTGCCCTGGGAGGCAAAGGGGGAAGGTCCTCTCCCTAGCTGGTTGGCTGTGGGAGTCAGTACCCCAGAGAGCTCCAAGAATGCCGCCCTGGGAGCTGACCATTGGCTAGGATCCTGAAGGTGCAGATGGCAGCAGAGACTGGAGCAGCAGTTTGGAGGTGAGGAGCCTGCAGTGGATGATTGTTGGACTTAGGCGATGAGGAGCTGCACGTGACTGGGGGCTGTGGGGAAAGTGGCTTTGACTTTTGAATAGAGGAGTGGAGGGAAGTGGAGGCCTCAGGAGAAGCACACAGGGTCCCTGGGCCAGGGCCTGGAGTAGTGGGCGGGCCCAGGTCCCTCTCTGCTCCCCTAGGGTGCCAGGAGTGGCGTGAGTGCTAGGATCGGCAAAGGCTTGCAAGCCATTGACTATTTTAATTAATAGCCAGGACTAAAGCAGGCTGGACTATACCCTGGAAGGCATGGGTGGATTTTGGAGCTTCTCTTGGGGAAATCAGCTCCATGGGACCCAAGCTCCGCCTCTGGCCCTGCCCCATGCACCACTCCCACTATGCCCCCAGTCATGCCCCTTCACCCTCAGCATCTTCTGCATCCCCCATCCAGCACTTACTGTCCATCACAGTTCTAAGGGTATGTACTTCTTTCTTCACCCCCACCCCAGCCTGCTTGTTGACTTGGCCCCTCCTTTCCAGGGAATGGATGAGGGAAGCTTAATTTACATTTTTTTGTTATGCACTTCTCCACTGTCTATGGGAAGGAAGACAGCTCTGTCTGTCCCCATGTGAACTATTTGAAATACATGGGGACAATGTATACCCACCCAGTCACAGATATACTACTATTAAATTTCTATTGAGACCGTAAATCACAATTATTTCTGGACAAAAATAAATGCTGTAAACCATACTCAATCCCTGCAACTTTTTAAGCGTATATAGCCTTTTCTATATTGTACCACCTGGATCTGCAAGCTTACACCGACCAGTTTACACCAGTTCAAAATAATTGTCTGGATTGCTTCCTATCCTATATAAACATTTTGGTGCATATCCACAGTGACATAGCTGTCTACTTGATATGGGGAGGAGGCATTATATCAAAGGGATAGCAACTCCCCAGAAGGAAAAAAGCAGGTCCTAGAAAAGTGCAACTCTGGATTTGGTAAAAAGCCCATTCTCAGTATTTGTAACAGCCTATGTAGACCTAACTGGTAACCTGAAACTTTCAAGGCTGGGCTGGCGTTCTGTGGGATTACTTATTACCTAATTTAGATCTATGGGCTGCTACCCTTCTGTGTCTATTGGTGTCACAGATCGCTTGCTCCTGCCTTTTTCAAATGTCAGTGATTAAGCACAGATTCTAAGGAGTTTGCCTTATTGCATCCACCTACTGAATGTTTGGTTTTTTTTCAAGATCTAAAGTACTATGAGGCTCGCAGCCTTGCTATTGCCTCTGCAGCAAGCTGCAGGCACAGGGGGAGCGTCTACACTTGTAAATTAAGTCGACTTAAGCTTGGCTTAAGTCGACTTAATGTGCCCTACATCTACACTACACTTTGCTTAAGTCGACTTAAGGAAAATAAAGTCG
>ML685840.1:9161109-9202609 GCA_007922175.1 Pelusios castaneus | reverse complement strand
ATGGCTCATCAGGATACTCCCTGAGACCATTCTACCTGGAAAATTCCTAAACATTAAGGAGACAATGGTTGTTCACACCCTCCCGTCTAATGACACAAGTTAAAGTATGGATATAACATCAAATTCTTAACTTCTCATTGAAATAGAATTCCTACACATAAACTAATCATTCCCAACAAATTACTGTCTTTCTATTGATACCAAACATGACATAGTTCCTATGGATTATAGCGTTTATGAGATACCCATTGAAAATAATATCATAAATGCTTCCCTAAATCCAGACAGCGTCACACACAGGGCTCTGCCCTGCCAGGGTCCCTGTCCCCCTTTGCCCCATTGTACACAGGGGGTACTCCCCACCACCACCGTGGACCTGCCCAAGGTCCCCCATGCCCCACAAAGTCGACCTAGAGCATCCAGTGTGGACGCTCTAGGTCGACTTTGTAAGTTCCCCTTTAAGTCGACTTTAATTTTAAGTGTAGACACACTAAGTCGAGTTTACTAAGTTGACTTTAAGTCGACTTAGTAAAGTCGACTTACTTAAAGTCGACTTAAAAGTGCAAGTGTAGACATAGCCAGGGAGAGCAAGGAAAGATGCTTTCACAGGCCCTGTCTAATCCTTTCCCAGGAGGCAGGGAAAGATTCTGGGGGGGGCTATGGGAAAGATTTGGGGGAGGCATGGCCCCCTGCCAGGGCTGTCCCTGAGGGGAGGTGAACGAGGTGATCACCCCGGGCCCTGCGGTTATGCGGGTCGCGTGCTCCCAGCGAGGCAGTGGGGGCCTGCACCGCGGTGCCCCCACGGCCACACTATTCCCTGCTTCCCGCTGCCTTCGGCAGGGAGTCGAAGGCAGCGGGGCAGGCAGGGAGCACTAAGACCGGTCCCTGGGCTAGCCCTCCCCGCCCCCAGGGTGGAGCAGATGGCCGGGACCCGCCTCTGGGCCGGCCTGCCCCATGTGGCCAGGGCCAGCCCTCGCTGTCGCTGGCTTCGGGTCCCCAGCTGGGGCACCGGCCACAGCCGTAGCAGCCTGGGGTCCTGGCTGCAGCCGGCTCCCCCCACTGGCGGCCCCCCCTTTCCAGGGCCGGAGCTGGCTCCCAGCCAGCAGCCTCAGGTTCCCCACCTGGGCTGGATCCCTGCGGGGTGGAGCGGCCCGACTCCCCTCCAGCATGGCCATTTGGCCCTGGGCCCTGCTCCCTTCATGGGACAGTGCTGCCCCCTGCCTACAATAAAATCCACCGATGCCAGGAGAGGTTGATTGAGAGGACTTAGCTGGAGGGCTAAGGTCCCAAGAGAGGACTCTGACAGGAGTTGGTGTGGCAAGTGGGTGGAGCACTGATTATCTGGAGGGGACCACGTGAGCATTCCCCAGTATCACCACCAGTAGGTGCCCTCCAGGTGGGCCATGTGTTGCCAACAGCCTTACAGTTACATTATCTCTAAGACACAGAAGACCCAAGTACAAAATAAAATATAAATTCATGCAGTTCAGAGGCTAGTAACAAAAGTGTCAAAAATCATTATGCCAAAAGTGTGAAAAGGCTGAAAACCAAGGTATTGAAAAATGCAATTTGTCTCCTTTTCAAGACAAGTTAGGACTCAAAAAAACTGCAATCTCGGATATGGAGATCAAAGTTTGATACATTGGGTCCCCCTGGCTTCTTGGAGCCTCTTGCTTTAAAGTAGAATAATCAAATGCTTGCCTTATTGTGGACAACATGAAAATGAACAAAGAAGAATGAGGAACTGCACTGAGGAAGTTATTCTGAACACTTGACTTTTTTTTTTTTTTTAAGGTCCAAAAAACAATTTGTAGTAACTAAGTTTTAATGGAGATAAAAAATTAGTAATGAGAGAGCCCATATTTAGATGCCTCTGGGTTCCTAACAATAAATAACACAAAATATAAATCTTACAGTATTAAAGCATAGAAGAATGGGTTCTAAACCTATCTGAGAGTCTATGGTAAAGCAATAACAATTTCTCATTTTAAAATACAGGAAACTCAGACATACAGAATTCTGAAGAGTATGTGCTCACAGCTGAGCTACTAGATTTCTCTACAAATAATAGAGCAAACTTGGTGTTTGTTTTCCGTGCGTATTATAAGGATCAAGATTTATAAATGGCTTCCTTTTCTGCATAAAACTTTGTTCACATGCCCATTTACTCTTCTATTTATTGCACTAGAAATGGCTTCCTTTTTCTGCATAAAACTTTGTTCACATGCCCATTTACACTTCTATTTATTGCACTAGAAGTGCAGTTGAATTCTCCCTATTCAGGTCTTGTCTACACTAGGACACTTTGTCCACAAAAATCAGCTTTTTTTGGCAAAACAGTCCTAGCATACACACTACATGCCCCTCTGTGCCGACAAAACTGCACTGTCTTGCCAACAAAATAATACCACCAAGATGAGAGGCTTAGGGCTTTTGTTAGCAAAATTAACGTGGTAGAGTATTAGTGTGGACACTCTGCCTTGTTATACCTCTGGGAAGCTGTCATACATCACTGCTCAGTCTGATAATGGGGTTTCAGCTGCTTGGGGCTCCCTAGGGTCCTGCCCACCTTGCTGACTGGGGAGCCCCGGCTGCAACCTCCCGCTGCTGGGGATGGAGGAGCCCCTAAGACTTCAGCGCCCCTGCCATGGGGGATGGAGGCAGCCTTTGGGGCTCTTGGGTCCCTGGTGCCAAGGGGGCTGCCCCAGTGAGGCTATGTCTACACTTGTTAATTTAAGTCGACTTTAACTAAGTCGACTTAGTGTGTCTACACTTAAAAATAAAGTTGATTTAAAGGGGAACTTAAAAAGTCAACCTAGAGCGTCCACACTGGACGCCTAGGTCGACTTCTAGGGGCTTAAGGGGACTTAGGGGAGGTCCACAGGGGTGGGGGGGGGCGCCCCTTGCCCAATGCCAGGGGGCTCAGCCTTTGCCCCATTGTACCTAGGTACAATGGAGCAAAGGGGGACAGGGACGCTGGCAGGGCATAGGGGCAGGGTGGGCAGGGCTCTGCCCTGCCCTGTGGGGGGCATGCCAGGCTCCCCCTGTGCCCCCCCATCAGGGAGGGCATTGGTGTAGCTCTGGGGTAGCCCTAAGTTGACTTAGGGCTACCCCACATCTACACTGGCTTAAGTCGACTCTAGGGAGTCGACTTAAGCCTTAGATCTAATCCAAAGGAGGTGTTATAAAGTCGACTTAATTTTAATTAAATCGACTATTTTCCTTAAGTCGAATTAAGCAAGCTGCTTAAGTCAACTTAAGGAAACTGTAATGTAGACACAGGGTAAATTAAGTTGACTTAAGCAAGCTTAAGCCGACGTAATTTCCAATGTAGACGCAGCCTGACAGAGGAGCCCCTCTGCTGCCAGGGACCATGAGCCTGGCAGCTGAAGCTGAGCTCCCACTGGGACCCCAGCACCCAAATAGCTGCAGTAGCCTAGGTTCCCAGCAAGGGTGGGGGGGCAGCAGGGAGCCGAGCGGTTGACCTCTCAGCTCCCCCACACTGCCTCTTTTGTCAGTGGAATTGGTCCTAATGAGGACACGCTCATCTGACAAAAGGATGGCTGTGTTTACAATACCCACCACTGTAACGATAGCAGTTGCTATCTGCTGGCAAAGCTCTGTAGCGTAGACATACCCACTCTGTGCCTTGGATCAGGGCCCAGCTTTCCAATTTCTTATGTAACTCTGCACACATGTACCAGGGAGTGTCCACATTTTTTCTACTACGAAATATAGAGGCTGAGTTTTATACATTACCTTCATCACAAAATATCACACCGAGATATAAAAAAGAGTTCTTATAAACCTGACCTATAATTAACTTGGCTGGGAATTTATTATTGGAATGACTTGCCACTGCAAAATGCCCCTTTTTGGCAAAATTGAGGGGGGTTTTACAGGAAAATTTAATTTAAAAAAAAAAAAAAATCCAGATTTTCCACCTGGAAAACTGACTGCCCACCTGGAATACTTTTTTAAAATTTCACTTTCTGCTGCAGCTAGTGAGTTTAAAAAAATCTGTATTGATTTTCACAAAACTGATTTTTTTTCTGGAAACTGTTTTAAAAATAAAAATTCAGTTTTGAATTTCTTCCAATTCCAAGAAAAATGTTGATTTTTTTTTCATAGACAAATGTCGCTTTTCTGATCAGCTCTACCTATAATAGTTTATCCATTTGACTATTCATCCATAGAAAAAATTCTCTGCTCCCTCCCCATAAAGCCCTTAATATTGTATAATGGAAAGCTGAAGTCTGAGTTATTAAAACTTTGGGACACTGAAACTTGAGGCTCTCTGCTTTAAAAAGTCAGGATTTATTAAATGTTTAGACTTAAAAATTGCTTCATGTAAGAAATAAAAATGTGTCTTAATGAGAGACTCAAAATTAATCTGGATATTGGATTTTATTGTTTGTTAAATTTTACATATGGTGAACTTGCTTTGAACTAAAACAAGTTCTTCAGTCTTTATCCCTGTGCTAATATGACTGGAAAGCTTTGTGAATGTAAAATGGAATGTTAGGTTAAAGACATAGCTCAATTCCTCTCTATAGATGAAACTTTTCTTTAAGGCAGCTGAGAACAGGATCTGGAAAGTGGTCATAAGCCACCTTTTTATGCTTCTCTGAACCTGGGCCATTTGGGCTCCACTGCAGGACTAAACCAGAATAATCCAAAGATTGCTTTAAAGTAAATCAGCTGCCACTGGCTCCAAGGGACCAACAGGGTACATTTACGCTGGAGCCTTACGTCGACTTAAGGAAGTTTAAGTCGACCTATAGGCTGCTGCATCCACATTGGGCTTTTATTAAGTCGACTTAAGAGCTTCCTTAAGTCGACTTAACGTTGCCTCTTACAGTCTACAACACAAGTTGACCTTATTAAGTCAACTTAAGCCAGTGTAGACGGGGAAAGCCCTTAAGTTGACCTAACTGGCCTCCAAGCCCCCTCCCAGGGCTACCCACAATACACCACTCCTCTGTTGACCTAGCACCTGCCAGTGTGGACGCAGGCAGTTGACAGGAGTGTTCAATGTGGACTCTCTAAGACCTTGTTAAGTCGACTTAATAGAGCCTCCAGTGTAGACATACCCTTGCAGTAGAGTAGTCAAAGATCAGCAGGATGCACTGGTCATGTCCGCCTTTCCCTGGATATAGCCATGCTTCCTATTCCAGCAACTGTGTGTTGAGTGGGCACATAGTGGAGAGTCACCCTATCCAAACAGAATCCTCCAGCAGCTAAAGAATCTAACCATGTTGTTAGGGGTCCATATATTAATTTTTCTTCAATAATGTGTTGGCTAAAATTGTAGCATGCTGAGAGTCTAAATACAGTTTGTGGCAGGTATTTTAGCTGCATACTATTGAGTAAGATGCAGCTTGTTTATGGTCACATTGTGCAATATTTAGCAAGTTGCACTCATTCTTGTGTGCAAAGGAAGTGAGGGTATAAGCTAGCTTTTTTTCCATCCAACCTGCAAAAGTGAGAAGTAGAGGTATTGCATAATCATTTATTTCTCCACAGCTCAACTATCAGATTCTAGGGCTGGTGGAAAGCTGCAAAAATTGCCTGTAAAAAGATTTTTTCCACCTAGAAAACCTTGTGTTGGCAATATTCCTCAATGGGTGGTTCTAGCTAAATGTTCTCCTTATGCTTCCATAAAGAAGCTACAAACACTGCCCCAAGCACTTGAAACAAATTTGGAAGTGGACAGGGAAAGCATGTAATATGACTGCAACATGCTCTTTATCTGTCTGACTTAGAAGATATGTTGAAGTAGGAGAAAATTCCATTTGGCCTTCTCAACTAGCTCTACACAGAATGTGTTGCCATAGTCCACTTTACAGTTTACTTTGATCACTCTGTATCTGATCTATATTTGTCCTCATCCTCAAAGGAAACCTGAACATCACTTTCAAAAGATGTACATTGGAGCTTAAATTCATGATTTTGCTAGACACTAAAAATCATGGTATTAAGCCATAAAGCCTGTGTTTTTATTACAACAGTCTGTAATTTCTAAACTACCATTTGTCTGATAGCTACAGGGGTGTTAACAGGTCACTTCAATCTCAAGGGCCTCAGAATATGTGATAACTATTTGTGCTAAACTCTGATCCTGGATTTAGCTGAGACCCCCTCACAATCTTTTGCAGAGCTGAAGAGCTCTGTGTAGCTAAAAGGTTTGTTGGTGAGGGAGACAGAATTTGGTCCAATAAAAGATATTGCTTTACCTATTTTCTCTCTAATATCCTGGGAATGACATTTCTACAATGCTGAAGAAAGGCAGTTCAGGCTCCTGCTGCTACTTACACACCTATCAATGATGAGTCAACTGAGATCCCAACAAGCTCTGATGCCTGGATCATGGCAAAGCAGATTAGCTTTGGTTTAGGTGGACCTCAGATGGGATCATTTCTTGGGACTTAAATTGGACCATTATGTAGTAGTATGACAATACAGGTATCTCTTCCAAGCTGTTTTGCTCTCCAGAGTGTAAGAATTGATTTTAAAAAAAGTTAGTTTGGGCTGTGTAGCAGGCCTGCTCCGACTCAGGTCCACAGACAGCTCAGAACTGTTTCTTCTTGATAAAACATCTGGTGCACTTTATGTACAATATTGGTTTCCAGCACCTTCATACTAGATCAGGAGTTGGCAACCTTTGCCTGCCCCTCCTCCCCAACCCTCAGCCAAGGCCGGCCTTAGACAGTTGGTGGCCCAAGGCACATTTCTTGGTGGCCCTCCCCCTCAAAGCATTCATGCCCCCGTCCCCGCCCCCCCCCCCGCAGCTCTTTTCCCAATCCTCTGCCCTCTCCCCCCTGTAGCCCCTGTCCTGCCCTACTATCAACTCCCCAAGCCCCCATGGCCCTTTTCCTGATCCTCTGCCCCCACCCACGGCCCCTTTCCCCGATCCTTTGGCCCCCCTTACCTGGCCCTGGCTGGAGCTGCAGGGGTGGTCAGACTCAAGCCACTCCCTGGCCAGCTGGCTGCTCCTGCCCTGAGCAGAAGATTTGAAACTTCCCAGCCTGGCCGCAGCAGGACAGGGCAGAACGCTTGCGGCTTTGCAGGGTGGGCCCCTTTAAATACTGGGGGAAATTAGGTGGCCCCTACTGTTGACGGCCCTACAAGACTGCCCAGCTTGGCCACCGCTAAGGCCAGCCCTGCCTCAGCCAGTGCTGGTGGCCCCCTCTGCTGGAAAAAAAAGCGATGGCTCCCTGAAAAATTCTGCGGTGACCAGGGATGGGGAGGGTGGAGGGGGGAAGTGCTTCCCAGGCATGCCGCTGAAAGGAGCTGCTTCTGGAAAGAAGCCACCCGGAGCAGCTCCTCTCGGCAGTATACTGGGGAGGCATGCCATGGAAAGAAGCTGCCCAGAACGGCTCCTTTTAAGCAGCAGCACACCATGGAAAGGAGCCACTCTATGAGTCTTTTTTCTGCTGCATGTCTGAGGCATGGATAAGGAGGGGACTCCCTGCACCTTTGCCATCCCTGAAGGAAGCTGCATGGGCTGGCTTTCGGTGGTGCTGGAGTGGGTGCTGTGTGCCGTTCCGAAGGAGCTCACTGTCACGTGTGCCGGGGGTTGCCTACCCCTGGACTAGATAGAGCCTCAGTCCTGCTTTGTGCCTGTGTCCCTCACTTCTGTCTGGGGTTTTTGTTTTGTTTTTTTCATTTGTTGTCCCCTGAGATTATATGAGCCTGGGTCTAGTAGCTCCTCCTAAAGCTGGGGAGAAGGGTCTTTAGATGTGGGTGGACTTGTGTCTGCCTGTTCCCGAGAGCCTCAATAAGTGCTGGTGCCAGCACTCTGTCACAGGCTTTTTTGGTTTTAAATTGAAATGTAAGGCGTGCCCCAGTGAAGTGAGCTTGTAGAGAGCATGAAATGCTCACTGAGTGGAGTAAGCTGCCTCATTGACTTCAATGGGTTCTAATACATATTGTGGATATTAATGCTTTCACTGCTCATCGGAATATATCAGAATGAAAGAGGAAGTGTTAGCCTGAAGGGGGATAGTACAATGCTGGGTGCCTGCACAGCAGAATGTCTGAATAGTGAGGGGAAGTTGTGCCTAGTAAGTCCATAGCTATATTTAAACCTCATTGAGGGGAAGCTGACATGTGTAGGTGAAAGACGTGTTCAGGGCAACACTATCCACTTCCCATGGAGAGACTCAGACACTCTCCAAATTCCATGGCAAGTTGCAACTATGTTCTCCCCTCAGGGAGGAGGGGGTTGCGAGTGTGCAGGGAGGGCACACCTCCATGGAGCCACGGATCTGCTGGGAAATTGGAATCAAGACTTTATCCTTGTGGATCTTGGACATTGGTGTAGATGAACAGCTCCTCAGCCCCTCTACACTTACACAGCTTGGTTCCTCAGGTATCATCCTAACGTTTCATCCCACCGCACCCCTGTTGTGACAGTTCTTGGTACAGCGAGGCCTGTGAGTCACTTCATTGCCACCTTCCCCCAGTGTGAGGGAGTCTTGATTGTGCCAGGTGCTGGTTCACTCCCAGGCACAACCAGCCTGTTAGCCACCCAAGCACTCTACCTTGGGCTATACCAGCCCTGCTTTCGCCCTGCAGGTTGACAGTAGATGCACCCACCACAGAGTCCCTTCAAAGTGTCTCTCTCTGGTGTCCAGCCCCCAATCAATCACTGGATACCACCAGAAATCCTAGATTCTCCATTCCCAAAGGACTCAGGTACCTCGGTTTACCAGTTTTAGCTTAGATGAAGGCTTCTGTGTCACACGCAGCACTTGAGTTCAATTATGGTAAAACAAAAGGAGATTTAAAAAAAAAAGAGATTTGGATAAAATCAAGTGAGTGATGGAAACAAATTATTACATATAAAACACACTCCAGGCCCTACACTTACTACTAGTTATCTTTCCTAGCTAGTAAGTAGATTCTCACCCCAAAGTTCACTCTTTTGCAGCAGTTCCTAGTGCCAAGGAGCTTGGGCTCAAGTTTCAAATACTGCCTCAATGAACAGTCCCAGAGGGTCTTTTTCCACCCTGCAATATAATCAAGAATCAATCTTTTTTTTCCCTTTATCCTCTCACTGTCCTGTTTTTTTTCTCTTCACTTCCAAGAGGTTTCGCTGGATATAGTTAATCTTTGAGTGTTTTCCTTTGATTGTTTTGTGTTTGATGCAAAGATAGACAATTGACAATGTATTACATAATCATCCAGCCAGGGAGGGGTGGCTGCTCCCGTCCACTTGCTTAGGCCACCACTGTGACATACAATTGCCTCGTGACTCACTTTGACTCAGAAACAATAAGGGTGTAACTTTTAATAGTCATGTTATTCCTTAAATATTACCTGCACACATGTCCCAATGATTATATGAGTACTGTTAAGTTACAAACTTCTGTTAGTGACCTCACATGCTAAACCGTTAGGGCTAAATACCATGAAAGCAATGTGTTATGTGCAGTGAGTTTGACAGATGTGAGACAGGAGGTGCTTGTAAAGAACAGTAAATCTTTCCAAGTGGGCACCAGTGGGCCTCCATGTCACAACTGTGTGCCAACTTGTGACATTCCTCTCCTACAGTCTGGACTGGTGTGCTGGTGTGCCACCCCAATTCTCCACTCCAGGGCCCCAGCTTACCCCACTTTCCTGTGTGAAACCCCACTCTTGTCAGCTCATGCCCAGCCACCTGCCTGTAATCAGTCCCTCAGCCAGTGGAAGAGCGCTCTCACTAGCCACTCATGGGAGGGTCCTCCAGTAAACACCTCCAAACCCGGTTGCAACCCTGGGAACTAGTCTTGCAGGGTTCAGTGCATCCCCACTGCAAGCTTATTTACACTTGTCTCTCAATTTAACAAAGAAATTGAAATGCATCAGCTTTGTTCTCTGGAGGCCTTTACACGTGTTCTCATTCGACATTGCATTGCTTTAGATAAAACAAACCTACGTTTACTGACTACAGTAAGATTTTAAGTGAATATAAGTCAAACGAATAAACTCAAATGGTTAATCAATCAAGGAGATAACCGCAATCAAATAAAAGAAAAAAGTTGCATTCTCGACTAAGATCACTGTTTCACTCTTGTTCACCTTACGACACAGGTTTGGTTATGATGATCTACACAGGGGCGATATTAGGGTTTCTGGGGCCCCAGGCAAAAGTCAAGGATGGGGCCCCCATGCCACATGGGGGGCCCCATTCTTGACTTTTGCCCCTCCCCAGCTCCCCCCTGCCAGGGACCCTAACTCTGCATCACAGCACCTGCCTCCCCCAGTGTGCTGCAGGCCCCCACCCCCCACCAGGGCCTCCAGCCCCTGGTAACCCCCACCCCCCGGTGGGACCGCTGTCCTCTGCAGCTCCCTGCTGCCCCGCTCAGCCACCCACCAGGGTTTGTGATCCCTTGCCACCCCCAACCAGGGCCCCCAGTTCCCTGCCACCCCCAACCCTCCCCCAACCAGGGTCCCAGCTCCACGCTGTGGCCCCCTGCTACTCCCCAAACCTCTCAGCAGACACTCTTAGTGGGTGGGCAGCCAGGTGTGTCATGGGGCCCCTCCCTCTATGGGGCCCTGGGCAGCTGTCCGAACTGCCCACCTGCTAAGACCACCTATGGATCTACAGCAGCTCCCCTGCCTTGTGGGTGGGTGGGGGGGGGGGGTCAGTCCTTGATGTTGCTTAGAAGATGGAATCCAAGAAAGAGCCCCCCCATAAAGGAATCTTTCTTTTTGCAAGTTTTCCTTAATCTCCCACCCCTTGGAGTTGGGTGATCATTCATGTCCGGCAATGGATGTGATCTTTCCCTCTAAGCTGCATTGCTCTTGTATGCACAATGACAATGATAGGAACTGAAGAAGAGGTGAATGCAGTGGAGCAGCTGTTCCTCCACCCTACACTGGTTTGGGAGCCTTTCTATCCTCTTTTCCTCTCCTTTGCTTCAGAGCTGGTGAGAATATCTGGCACTAAGTATTTAACATGATCATTTCAATGGTTAAGCCTTGCTACCATTGCTATTTGTAGAGAGAGATGTTGTTATATGGCAGAACCCATTCTTTATAATACAACGATTCTTTTTTTAAAACGTGCATTGTTTTTGACAGAATATCGTTAAGTGCTCATCTGCTCCAGAGACATGCTCTTGTACATTAGAAACATGTTTAAAAAACGTAACCCGGTCTGTTTGCTCTTAACATTTTCTAAAAGAAACCAGTGTCAAAACAGGTACTTCATCACACATTATAATAAATAGTAACCACTACAGAAAATCATTGTAGACTCAGTGGCTATTGCTAGTTCTCTATTGATATAAAGAACACATTGTATTTTGAAACAAACATCAGTATTTTGTAAGTTAGTCCCAAAGAGAATTGCTTATCATTTAAAATAGTAAACTCCCTCATGAGCCAGACTCAAGGATGGCATAGCAATGCAGTTTAGCTGCGACATCCTTGCAAAAGGTAAATTATTGCTAATTGATTGAAGAGAAGGGGTCTGTCTGACAGCATGGATATCCTCTCTCTCACCACAGGGCTTTATTTTAGATGTATTGTTGGTCAAATATTCAACAAATAAATATTCACCCCTTTATTTTTCCACAGTTTGTGCATTGAATGTTAGTGTTATAGCAGTTGAGGAGAGATCCTCGGTAACTGTGCCTAGTTCAATGGGGACCGGACCTTAGCTCCGGTCTCTAGATGCTACTGTATTAATAATAATAATAATAATAATTAATGTTAGTATGTCTCAATATTCATAAAGTTCAACTGGGAGCTTTTCTTCACTCAGGCCCTTAAATGTTCACCTCCAGAAATTTGTACTTTAGCTCAGATCTAGATTGTGCAGCGGTTACTCTCATTACTCAGCACTTTAGAGTCTGATCTGAACCCCACTGAAATCAGTGGGAATGTTTTGTATCAGGCCCTATTTCCAGGAATAGATCCAAAGACATCAAAGGAACTATTCATGGTTCTATTGTGGCAGGGGCTAGTGATATCACCAAGTCTGCTGCCAATTCCAATGTGCTCATTCAAGACCATTAGTTTTATGTGATCCACAACAGCATGAGACAGCGGTTCAACAGGACAAGGACAGTGGTCTAACAATGCTCTCCAAACAACACTGACAGGTAACCTTTTGCACAAAATGCAGACATTAAACATGCACATTATTTGACATTAAATACATATTTAAAAGGGGAGCTCTTCAATTTCTTTCTGTCTTTGGAAATAAAGTGTTACTTTAGTTAGGGCAAATGATTTCTTTTCACTTCCCCCTCTGTGTGAGCCGCACGAGTCAATAATGGACAGTCTTTATAAAAAGTAGGAACATAGTCCTTTGGTATTGCAGCTCAGAGTCCCAGCACATTAGCTGTGAGGTGACGTCATAACTCTGGGTATGTGCAAATCCCAAACCACCTATAGATGTTAGTCCCAGAGGGGTAGGCGTGTCAGTCTGGTTCAGCAAAACAAACAAGGGGTCCTGGGGCACTTTTAAAGACTAACACATTTATTTATCGCACGAGCTTTCGTGGGAGAAAATCCCACTTCGTCAGACGCTTGTTCTCCATCTTCAGGCGTCTGATGAAGTGGGCTTTTCTCTCACCAAAGTTCATGCGATAAATAAATCTGTTAGTCTTTAAAAGTGCCACTAGACTTCTTGTTTGTTTTATTGAAACTTAGGCAGTTTAGGGGCTAACCAGCAGCTGAGCAATGATTATGAGACTGTCACTGGTATAATAGACATTCTCATGCCTTAGGAAAGGAAAGAAGAGGTGACATTTATATACAGCAGCAATTTCTAGAACTTCAGCTGTATACCTTCTTCCTTTCTCATGATAGCCAAAGGCATAGAAGACAGATAAACTAGGCTAGAACATAATTCAAGAGAGAGAGAGTGGGCGTTGAGCGACGTTGTGAAATGAGTGCAGAAAAGTTATCTGGAATCTAGCCATCTTCTATTCTTCCCCCCCCCCCCCCTTGTAATCTAGAATGGCTGAATGGTGATATTTTTCAGGTTTGTTAAAAAATGAACTTCACTCAGAATTTGTATTTTGAATTTTATGTTCATTGCTTTTTTAAACAACTGAATTTTGATTTCTTTAAACCAGGAGATTAAAATACAAATATTCTCAGGCCTTTAATCATATGTGCCTCTACTATGTGACACTTGAATTATAAAAATGAAGTCTAAACATGAGTCATGTATTACACTACCAAAAGCCCCTTTTGGCTGTGCTGTATTCTTCCTTTGGCCAAATCTTTCAGCCAATAAGTCAATATTTTGCATATTCTGCGACTGAATCCCAGACATTAATCTCCAGTAGGGAACTTTGTCAAAAACTTTCCAAAAATCTAAGTATATTGTTTCTACTATATTTCTCCTTTTCTTCCCCAATAGTGCTACCTACTGTCAATAGAATTCAACAACTTGGAATCTAGGCCTGTCTGTCTTTTCCTGCAGTCAGACTGCTGATTCATAGCCTTTCTTATTTTTGTTTTTGAGGCCAGAATGGATCATTAGAACATCTAGTTGACCACCTGTTTTACTGAGGCCATAATATAAATGGTGCTATCTAACCACGAGAAATCTTTAAACAGTCAATGATGCTACTGCTGGCGGAGCTGCACTTTTCGAGAATTATAAGCCTGAAAAATCCTATAAGAGACAGATCCTGAGAGAGACTGGTTTATCCACACTACAACTGTAATGGACTCAGAGGAAATGGTTACCACACAATTGTTCTTTGGTCTCTTTACCACACAGTTAAAATTTGTGATGTGGACAGGACCTAGCTGCTTCCCAGCATTAGCTGGGTAAAAAGTCTTTCTATTTCCTGGGTGTGCACTAAATATTTTAACCATATTGTAAATGAGACCAGGGTTTACTTTGTTATGACTCCACTTGTAACTGAGCCTTAACCAACTGCTTTAATCTTCTGCCCGCTATAGGGGACAACTTTAAAAATATTTTGATATTTAATGTTCTTCACGAACTGAGAATTTTTTCTTTTTTAAAGAAGTGTGACTCTCCCATTGTTTGCATTTACCTTGGTTACACTGAAGAATTAAGTGCTTTTACTTCTTTCTATGCAGAATTTAGCAGCGTGTCTAATTTATGGTTTGTGATTTTAATCTTTTATAGCAAAGAATGATTTGCTTAGGTTTTTTAATCTGATGGAAGTGTGCTGTGATAACTTGATTTTTTGCATTTGAATCTCAATGGCAGTGTGCATGGAGCAATAGCAAAGTGAGAGTTGTTCCTTTCAAATAAGTTTTCCCTTTTTCTTTGTTTGAAGGAATTTATCTGCTATATCTGGAAGAGGACTGGTGGTTAAACTGAGTGACAGTGTCTGTGTTGCTATTATTATTATTACTAAATGGTTGATGAAAAGGGATATATAAGAGCTTGTTGTTCATTATTAGTTGGGCAGTTTCTGGGTCTCCCACATCCTGGACAGTTGTGAATTTATATTTCTTTCCATGCGCCATCAAGATGGAAAAAGGTGCCCGTAGAAGAGAGGCAGCCACCAGAGTCCACACATCTAGGGCAGAACAGATACCACTGGATGTAAACCTGAAATGTACTGCCATTTCTGCAAGTAAAGACATATCACAGGGAAGGGGAAGAATTACTTCACTGGTGTTGCTCAGTCCCTATTTTTGTAGTTCCTCAATTCTTCAGTTTAGTCTGCACAGATATCATGACATACCATTTTGCAACCCATAAACAATTAAAGGAATGAACAGATTAAAAAACTCCTAGAAATCTACCCTCTATATATTGTAGAAGGTGTTTCTGTTAGAGGAATCTTAGCAGTCATATAGGTAATTCTATCAGCTCTCTGCTCTCATTAGGATTCTGTTTCATTGAATTGTAGAACTAAGGCTATGTTTACACTGGCAAGTTACTGTACTTTGAACTAAGGAAGTTTAATTCAAACTAATTTAAGCCTTGGCCACACTAGGCTTTCATTAGTTCGAATTAAGGGCTTCCTTAATTTGAACTAATAAATTTGATTATACCTTTCGAACTAACCCTTAATTCGAACTAGTAAATTTGAATTAAGTCAATGTTAGTTCGAACTAACTGCTTAGTTCGAACTAACCAGCACATTGAGCTTAATGCAACTGACTAATTTGAACTAAGCAAGCGCCATGCATGGCACTTCCTTAGTTCGAACTAAAGTTCCAGTGGGGCCATGCTAATTCGATTAAGTTAACTAATTTGAACTAATTTTGGTAAGTGTAGACATAGCCTAACTGTTTAGTAAACCAGACAAGAAATAAAAAGGGAAGAAAAATTGTTATTAAAAAGGGAATTTCAGGACCAGCACTGGGAGCTGTGAATCTATTGGAATTCAGACTTGACCCTTTTTTGAAAACCAATGAAGACTATTGTATACTGGGCATAATCTTATATTTCAAACTCTGGCTTCTGGTGAGGTATATCTTAGAGTGATTGTTTCTTTTTCTTTTTTTCTTTCTTTTCTTCTCCAGCTACTGATTGATTGGGGCTGAGTATGTGCAAATATCCCAGACCAATACATCTTCCCAACAGTCTTAATTCAGCAAACTGCCACCAAGTTTTCCACTTGAGTAATACTATTTCCTTATTTCATTTGCTATGTTCAGGTTTTGGAATTAAAAATAAAAATTGGGAAAGATTCATTTACTAAAATTGATGTGCAACTTGTACTTTTTAGCTTAAAAAATAAGATTTTTTTAAAAAGGATAATTCAATTTTTAAATCAGTGATTGATCAGGAAAAACTTTTTTTTAAAAAATTCCAGTTTAAGTCTCAATCCTGTGAAGACTTATGCTCAAGCTTAGCTGTATGCACAGTGAATAGTCCCTTTGAAGTCAATGGCAATTCAGTGCACAAAATTAAGCAAATCTGTAAATCTTTGCAAGATCATGTAGGTAGTTTCTAAATGAAATGTTTTTAAAAGATCAAGACTCATCCTGCTCAGGAGAAGAAACCAAAGCTTAAATCTGGTTTAGAATGTTTGTAGAATTGTTACAGTGTTAAATTGTTGATTTTAATGAAGATGTATTAAATTAGATGACATATGCATGAATACATTATATAACTTTTTCTCCTTTGCCAGGTAGTATCTGTCTATAAATATTAAACATTATCTTGAAGAGTTATATATTTCTTTCTTGCAAAATGTATTCTTTGCAACTATAATTCATCCTGTAAAATGTAGACTTCTAGAAATTGCATTTTATAAAATCCAAGTAAGTACCTTAACTGGGAACAAAAAATGGGAACAACTTATCCTGAAAAAAACAAAAAAACCTCCATCACCACCAAAAACCAGTGATGGGATACCATGAAAAAAATAATTTAAGAGGATCTGTGTTCAATAAAAATGTTGGTGTGTTTTTAATGCAGTTCAGACTCATCCACAGAATATTGAATCTGATCCTAACTCAGGAACTCCTTTGCCTGAGAAAGGAGTGCAGAATTGGATCCATATTATATTCCTAAAGTGTGGAGGATATTGGGATCCAAGTTCAAACTCTGTTGTTCAAATAGAGTTAATACACACCAAATTTCTGGAACTGAGTTAAAAAATTGACCCATTTATGTGTGTGAAAGTCTTTGTACAAATCTCATATGGCAGCAAGATAAGAAAGGAGATGCTGAGGGGAAATGAGGGAAAGGGAAGGATGAAAAGGGAACTATTATTTCATCTGTGGACAGGAGGAACTGGGAATGGGTTCTGGTGGAAGCTAGTTCAAGAAAGATTTGATCCTAGATTAGGATTTTGTAATGTATTGTGTGTGTATTTGTGTAATGATGTTGCCCTCTACTGGCTAATCCACAGAGAGGTTAATGAACCTACTATTATGGAACTGATCCAACTTCTGTTGAAACTAATTTTTCCATTAACTTTAATTGGAGTTGGATCAGACCCATTATAATCTGAGAACGAACTTTTTTAGACAAAGAAGTAGAGTGTTTGAAGAGGAAGAATCTCCATTCTAGTCTGGTTCCTTAGGTATGTGATATGTTCATCTAGACCAGATAAGTTTTATTATTATGTTGTTGTATTATGCAGTTCAATTTTTTTTTTTAAGCAATCTGAATTAAAGAGAAAAAAGCTGTGGAAAGATTGGGGTTTTGTATTTTGTTTTGTGTGTTTTTTTTCTTTTTAAATTGGTTAATTTGAATTTACTTTTTGATTCCCCCTCTTTGTGTGGGGCTGGAGGACGTTTTCTTGGCTGCCACTGGTCTCTCAGCTCCTGCTCTGCAAATTGGGATGCCAGCGGATAGTGCTAGTCCTGCTCTTCAGGCAGGCCAAGAGGAGAGGTACTTTGGAAGTCACAGCTGTTGGCTCCTGCTCTCCTGGGCTATGTCTATACTACAAAAAGTTAGGGTGACTTTAAGTCGACCTAAAGTTGACCTTATTAAGTTGACTTAAAAAGTGGTTTCCCTGAATGGGGACTTAGTCCACTTTGTTAAGTCGACCTAACTGCCCTTAGGTCGACCTAATAAAGTGGACTTAAGCATCCACACTGGGCTTAGGTCGACCTAAGGAGTCGACTTAAGGGTTAGGTCGACCTAACTGGTGGATCTTATTAAGTCGACTTAGTCCCTGTCCACACCAAGCTTTCATTAAGTCAACTTAAGGAATTTCTTAAGTTGACTTAATGAAAGACTGGTGTGGACAGGGACTAAGTTAGGTCGACTTAAGCCTCCTTAAGTCGACCTAACTTGCAAGTGTAGACATAGCCCTGGAGTGTTGGAGGAAGAGAGCCATTGCCATCACTCCTGCCCTTTGGGCAGGATGAATAGCAGGCCCTGATTGCCACAGATCCTACTCTTCATGAATGGGAAAAGAGGGCGGTCCATCAGCTGCAGCTCTTGGTTCTCAATGTTCGCTAAGCTGAGGTGAGGGAGTTGCCTGCTGCTGTAACTCCTGTCTGAGACAGAGAATGGGATCTGGCCTAACACAGCTTTCTGCTCTTTTGGGAGGCCAGGAATCCTAGACATGGCATCTTCCTGCTCTTGCTATCTTGGGAAAGGAGATCTGAAACTGCAACTCTTGACTGCTTATCTCTGGGGCAAAGAGAGACTGCTGATGCCACAGATTTCCAGCTTTCTCTTTGTCAGGCTGGTAAGAAGGGGCCTTGGTTCTCCCATGTGGAAGGAAGGGCCCAGCCACCTTGACTATATCTCCTGAGTTATGTTCTTTGTCAGCCAGGTCACCGCCACCAGTCTGGGGCTTTGGACAGGATTGCTGGAGTTTCTCTATTCTCTCCAATCCAGCACTGCTGCTCCACAGGTGCATGGCACTACACAGTACTTAACGTAGCAGGATAAACATATGTTAGTAGAGACAAAGTAGGTGAGGTGGTAATGACATGCCTATAATGACACTGCATATATATGACATACAGCAATGCAGTGAAAGCTCCATCTTCTGTTTTAAATGAAGTAAGCATTTCTTAACTGCAGAGCATCTGTTCTGGCTTGCTTATTTACACCATTTTTCTGTGAATATTTCACTGGACTTGGACGAAGTGATTTTCATCTTTGGTTTGATAAAGCTTTGGACATCAGATACGACTAGGGAGGTGCTTGGGGATCATGTTTGTCAAACTAGAACACATGGCATATTTGTTAGCTTCTAGACCACTCGGCTCAATCTGAGCCTGCTCAGTCTCCTGGAAAGAACATCCATGTCTGAGGCCTAGTCTACACTGCGGAGCTAAATCGGCAGGAGATATGCAATTTGCATGCCACAGAATGTGTATCTCCCATTGACTTAGTTAGTTTGACTTACCGACGGGTCTTCACTCGGCTGCGTTGACTGGCAATGCTCTCCCATTGATGCAGCATCATGCCACTTAAATGGGTGGAGTTACTGCAGTGGGAGAGAGCTTCTGGGATCGACTGAGTGGGTCTACACTGGCTGCTCAATTGATCCCGCTGCATCAATCTGTGGGGATCAACACAGCATTTTCAGTGAAGAAATGGCCTTACCTGCCATTATCAGAGGCTTCTCACAAGTACTAATACTCCTCTATTAATATTACACACTGTAACTCCTAATAACATACTTATTCTTCCAAAGATCACAATACACTTATAAAACTATGTTGCACAGATAAAAATTTGGGGCCAAATTTTGCTCTGATTTATACCAGCATAAATCTCGAGTAACTCCATTAACTTCAGTGGAGCTGCTTTGGATTTACATTGGTATGGCCCGAGAGCTGAATTTGCCTTTGGTCATGTGTGCGTGCCGCATCAGTGCGTTCAGGCGGAGTTATTCTGAGAATCTGCAACTCTTTACAAGCCATCATCAAACGTCACTGGAGATGTGTGCAGGTAATTCTGAATACTTTGAATTCAGTCTTGTAGTTTTCATGTGCAAAGTGTCTATGGGAGTTAGAGGTCAGTAAAGGCTGCAAAATCAGTCCTGTGCTTTGGAGGACCCATATTCCTGATGCTGTCAGATACATAGCAATTGCATACCTTTCTGTATTGTCCTTTTTAAAAAAAAAAAAAATCCAGAGGAAACAAGACATAGATAAAGCTGTTGCTGACAAAGGAAATTGAGTCACGTGCAATACTGGTGTCCAACTTTAAGAGAAGCAGAATGGAGAAGAGCATTAACAAAGGAAAACACATATTATATGTGTATGTTGGAGAACAAAAGGGATATATACGACATACTTTGCAAACGTTCATAAAGGGAAATCCTGGCCCAACCAAAATGGATGGGAGTTTTGCTACTGACTTCACCATGCCCACAGAGATTTTAAGGATAGAAGGGACTATTATAATAATCTAATCTGACCTCTTGCATCCAATTTATAACAGCTGCTTAAACTAGAGTATGCCTTCCAGAAAGTCATCAAATCTTGATTTAAAGACTTCAAGTTGTTCCAATGGCTAACTAGCATAATTAAAACATTTACACCTTGTTTGAATTTTTCTAGCTTCAGCCTTTAGACATTGGATCTTGTTGTTTATTTGTTGTTTATCCACTCTGAGTCCTGTAGAGTCAGAAATCTACTCATCATGTAAATACTTATAGACCACAATCAATTATGTGCAACATTTGTTTTTCTAGAATACATTTTTTTATTCTGATTATAGCCTTTTGTTCTAGAACAGGTCTTTTAACACACCACTAGTGATCACAATCCAGTTGCTAGCCCTGTGTTAATGGTAATCTTGTCCCTAGCCTCACTGAAGTCTCTGGAATTGAAGTATGCCTTACACACAATGGGCCTATTAATTTTATGATTTTCCTTCAGAAGGCACAACAGAGCAGCCAGAATGACTGCACAGAATTGAAATTTGGAACATAAACTTTCACACAAGTCATGCAAAATGCATGATCCTGGCCGGCCCTTTCTGCTCTTTATTTTTTAAGATACTACAGCTCTGTTGATATAGATGGTTTGTGAGTTTTGGATGTGTGTGTGGTGGGGGAAGGTTGAGGGCAACGAGTCAATAAATTTATTTTCCTCTTATACGTTTGATTTTATCCAGTATACTCAGTGTACCTTTATGGCGGCCAACTCCAATAACAAAATGTGCAACTGCAATTGGTAACAAAGTGGACACATCCCTGGAAAAAAAATGTGCTCTCTTTCTTCCTATAAACAGTGGAAGAGATTAAATTAGTGAGTTTGGACCCACTGTCATTCACATCATGGAGCATTTGCAAGGCACACTGCTTCTCATACTTCCTTAAGTGCATTGCTATGATCAGAAGGACAGTGGGAGTGGAGTTTCTTAAACTAGACTAGAGAGCAAAAGGCTTTATCAAGAGTTTAAAGTGAAAACCACTGCTCCCCCCAGCCCCCTTTTAGTTTAGCTAAAGGGAGCCTTTAATCTTGAACAAGGTATCAGTCGCTCTTGCTAACCCCTTGAGGTCGCAGTCCTACTGGCTTTTATCTGCTCTGAGCCATGCTTTTTGGATGGTTTTATTGTGAACCCTGATGGAGCGCCTACTTATTCTTATTCCTCTTGTTTTCATGTTAGCTATGGGTGCAGCTCCTCCTGAAATAAAATGAACAGTCTTTGTAGGAGGTGCCCCTGGGGGGCGGGGTTGAAAGAGTTAAAGGGCGGGGCTTGGGGAAGGGGCTGCTATGTGGAGTGAATGCTTTGCATTAACATTCTTCCAGCCGGCCTTGTGCTCATCACCCCTCCCGCTCCCCCGTCACTGCTGGGGAAAAAAGGACACTCCCGCCCTGCCAGGCCCCCCAGCGCTGGGCCTTCTCCGCGTGCCGTCTGTCTCTTAGGTAAAAGGCGCGCCGCACGGTGGAGAAAGTTTGCCCAGGCCACAGGCGCGGCCGGGGGGCGTGCAAAGCGGGGAGGGGGGGGGGCGGAGCTGGAGCTCGCCGAGGCTCGGGGCGAGGGCAGAGAACCGAACCGGCGTGTGAGCCCCTGGAGGGACCTGGGGCTGCTATTAGGTGCACGGGGGCGGGCGGGGTTGGACCCGCTCCAGCAGCTGCCGAGCCCAGCAAAGGGGGCTCCGGCTGCCGCCAGGCGAAGCGCTGCCGGCAATGGAGGAGCCGGGATCTGTCCCGGCGCTGGGGCTGCGCAGGGCGCCCGGCCCGCCACCCGCGCTCCCCTGACCCATCGCTGTCTCTTCCTCTTGCAGATGCGGCTGGAGATGCTGTGGTGGGCTCGCTGCGGCTGCTGGCTGGGCGTCTGCCTCTCGCTGCTGCGGGGAGGAGGCAGCAGCGGCGGCGATCGGGAGCCGCCCGGGCAGGAATGCCTGGGGCGCCGCTGCTCGGACAGAGCGGCTCGCCCGACCCGCTCCGTCCTTCGCACCGCTGCACCCGTCCGCAGTAAGCAGGCGCCGTCCGCCCCGCTCCCCGCCTTCCAGTCTTGGAGCACGGCGGAGCTCAGCCGCGATCTCCCTGCCCTGGCCGCTAGGGGCGCCGGGGAAAGCTGCCTGGGAGGAGACTGTGCCGCCCGGGCCCCCAACAGCACCCGCCGGGACTGCAGGGGAATTGAATGCAGACTGCTCCGCCACAAGCCCCAGCCGGCCAGCAGGGCTCGGTGCGCCCAGCAGGGAGAGGCCTGCCCGGAGCCTAGACTGCTCAGAGAGGCTGAGCAAGCCGCCCAGTTCCTCGCGGAAGATTTCGCCTACCCAGCCTCGGAGCTGGGTGTGCAGCTCACCTGTGATGTCAAACCAGGTGGGGGCTGGCTGACAAGCATCCTTGGGCAGGCAAGAGCTGAGTACCACGGGGGTGTGTGAATGGTGCACT
This sequence comes from Pelusios castaneus, assembly GCA_007922175.1. Lineage (NCBI taxonomy): Eukaryota > Metazoa > Chordata > Testudines > Pelomedusidae > Pelusios > Pelusios castaneus. The sequence continues at coordinate 9,180,394 of ML685840.1, read as the reverse complement.
GGCTCCTTCTGCCGACCTGACTCATGGTGAGGGGCAGAGCATCATGGCATTGGACTAGAGGGCCATGAGCCCAAGTGTCCATCTCTACCACCTAGTATTTGGCATCCTACCTGTCAGCTAGCTAAGGACTGAGTTTAGTATTTTATTAAGTACCTCTCAGTATTTCTGGACCTCATGATTGGAGGTGCCAGACATGAGATGCCTACAGCCTGAATTTCAGAAGTGGTGGGTGCTGATGACCCCACCTGGAGTCACTAGGGAGCTGAAGATCCTCAGCACCTTTGGAAATCAGGTCCAAGGTGTGTTGAGCTGGGTGCTGTAAATCTGTGGCCATTTTTGAAAATTTGAGCTCAAATTAGTGGCTATAAACTTTAACACAGGGGAAGGAACTGTTTCTCCTCCCGATCCTCTGTTGCTTCCCTCATTTAAGTGTGGAGAGGAAGAGAGAGCCTGAGAAAATAGACCAATTACTTTTTATTCGGTGTAAGTTTTCTATTTAGCTTCACAAGCTGGTATGTCTGATGTCTGTAATTTATGGCAAACCCAAGTAAGGTTTGAATAGGATGAACATATATTTGTAACCAGAAGAAATGACTTAGACCTCCCCCAAAGCCTAATCAGGCACAGTTACTGTTGCCCACCAGTATCCTACAGATATTGAAAACTAACAACTCATTTACAGAATGTAAGGCAGTCGTGTGAAATATGTGGCCCACGGGCCGAATGCGGCCCATGAGCCTCTTCCAACCAGCCCATGACTGTGCTTCACGGGACCACACTTCCTCCTTAACAGAGAGTGTGATCTCACCTACCCAGTGCTCTGAGTGTGTCAGGTCTTGCAACATCGTGGAGTGCTGGGTATGTGAGATTGCATTCAGTGAGACCACACACTCTCACCAACAGAGAGAGAGCGTGGTCTCGCGGATTGCAGTCTCGCCTACACAGCGCTCTGCAATGCCACAAGAGTGCCCTAGTATTTTGATTTATGGTATGTACGGCCCACGTGAAGTACATGTAAGTCAAATCTGGCCGGCCATAGTAAATGAGCTTGACAGCCCTGGTGTAAAGATTCCAGAGCATTTTACAACTAATTTAAAGCATCACCATGGAAAGTCAAACACCAAGGGTGGAATTTGCCAGCATCTTATGGAGATGAAGTGTACTATATCCAGTTGGCATTGCAAGCCAAATTTGGGCCACCAGAATGCAATTTAGAATCTGTCTACGTTCTCTGGTCTTACATCTCTTTTGTGATAAAAAGAGTCATGGGGATTTTTAATGGCCAAAAAATAGTAAGGACCTTCTTGATTAATGTCTCAAATAGAGGAGAGTGATTCATTTTTATTATGTTTTTGGCCAAGATTGATTTAAAGTAGGAATTTTGTGTGTTAAACTCCTGTGGAAAATCAAAGGTCTGAGACCAATTAGGGTAGTAAATTTTTGATGATACAATCTGAACAACGCCTGGGAAATTTTTGTTAGACATACTATGACCAAAACCAGTCTTAATTGGTGGAACCCTCTTATTTGTAGGCACAGTTCAAAGGCATACATTGAAATAATATTTTGACACTAACTGTTCAATGACGGAGCCTGAATTTGATGGAAAAAAGGATATTTCAGCAAACATCTTTGAGATGCAACAGTGTGAGAATCCTATTGGCAAACAAGATCACTTTCTTTGATTTAATTTTTATTTTAAATACAAGCTGCTCATCCATTCAAGAGCTTAGACTTTCTGTCACTCCAACGTTGTTCACTAGCACCACCAAGCATAATGTGTGAGTGAGAGGGCAGAGTTTAGGTCTCTTGCAACTACATTTGGTGGGAAGAAAGTGTATGGTTACTCGTTACACAAGTGCATCCTGCAACCACACTGGTGTTGGCTGGATTGTAACAACCATCACTGTCACAAGAAGGGAAGACACAAAGGGCCAAAATTGTGTTTCCCAAGATAAAGGCTAAGGGCCCGATTCTCCACTCACGCTGGTATAAAATCAAGAGCAGCTCCATTCCAGTAATTTGACCTGTACTGATGTAAAACCACTCTAAGTGAGAAAAGGTGGCATGGAAGGTTTCTCAGCAACCATTTATATCAGCCAAGTGCATGCACAGTAGAACTGGTTGGGAATTTTTCAGCAAAATATTCCAGTTCATTGACACTATATCAGTGGAACATCTCCAACAGGTGAGACTGAGAGCGCTCTAGCCTGTAGTGGCCAGTAACTTGGCAGCTAGGGCACTCAGGTGAGTTATCAGAGATCCAAATTCAAGTCCATGCTTTGAATGAGTTGAACTGGGATTTGAACCTAGGTTCATGTCCCTGTGCCTGATTCCAGGGAAGGGTTTGTGCCAGTGAATCCTGAGGGAAAGAGGGCCTAAGCCCCACCTCCCTCCTCAGCATTTTCTACCTTTATAGCTTCCGCGGCTCCCTGATCAGCTTGCAGGTTTCTGGGAATTTCAGGCACCTCCTCCCCCACTCCCCCAATGTATTTTACAGGAAGTCTGGGTGCCTAATTTGGGACTGTGTATTCCACTAGTCAGCATGATGTCTGAAAGTTAGTTATGACAGTAGTGACCATTGTAATATCTAAGTTCCTTTGTGTCTGTAGCCCTTAAGGATGAGAGGCAGTGTTTTGGATAATGGCTCTTGGGCTGTCGAATTCACTCCCTGCGGCAGTTCATTAAGATCTGACTCTCTTGACTTTTAGGTCACATCTTTTTAGTGAAGCATTTGTATAGAGTATGAATCATCTCTGGGGAGGTTTGGGCAGTTGTAGTGCTACAGAAAGTGGGTGAGGAGGTTTCTTTGGGCTAGTATGGGCAGTTTAAGAAGTTTTTAATACCCTTTGATCTGGAGCCTCCAGGCTCAACCCGGCAATATGCTAAGGTCTCCGGGGTTTAAACCCTCCTCAATGTGCGGGAAAACGTTCCCTCTAAGTGACCCGCATCAGAGCTGTTTAAAGAACATTATAAGTTTACTGCTCTTCCATTTCAAGCTCCACCCTGAGGCCCCAGGGGGAGACAACAACACCGGTCTCCCAGTGGGCATCGCCTCTAAAGGAGCGTCCCTCAACTCCTCGGGGTGAGAGGGCCCTGCTGCCCATGGTGGAACTGTCCACACTGGAAGCCTTTGCTGTGGTGAGCTCCCTTATGGCTCTTCCAACCCCACCTAAAGAGCCTACCCAACCCGCGCCTAGGGGCAAGCCAACCATGAGACAGCCACAATGGCTATCAGGCTCCGTGGAGACAGTCATAACAGGAGCGCCTCCTCGCTCCTGGAGCTATGACTCCACGAGGCGGCACAATCCGGTACTGATTGCTCGAGCCCATCATCGGTCAGTCTCATACGCGTTCCCAGAGCCCGAGAGGAAGTTTCCGATGAGTCAAGACCAAGCTCCAGCCATCCTTCACTAAGACTAGACAGCCGTCAGCACTCCCTGGCACCGTTGAGTTTGCCCCCACAAAGGGGTCGCAGAACTCGGTCACCAGAGGCAGACAAAATAAGCGCCCACCGAAGGACTAAGCACACCTCGGCACGGGGAAGTCGTTCTTCTCGGTCCAATACATTGAACCATCGATCTCCTCGTCGGCACCAAGGGAAAGATCGCAGGGACCAATCATGTTCTAGAACCCCTAGAAAGTCATCTAAGAAGTGGCACCATGAATGCAGGCACCATTCTTCTTCTTCGTCTTCCTCTTCCTTGGAGGACAGATCCCAATGCAAGCATTTTAGAAAGGAGCTGGGGGTCACCGCGGGAACAGCAGGCCCCTGAGAACAAGTTCAATGGCTGTACTAGGGCCTTTGGTCCCTCCCAACAAATCCTGCCCCACAGTCTCTGCAATCAGCAGGAATCCAATCAGCCCCACTGGCCTTGGAGGGAGACCACTCCTCGGAGTCAGAGGACTCAGAACATCAGCAGGACAACCCCGGAAGCCCAGCGAAGCTCAAAGGGAACCTCAGCTGATGCAGGCACCTCTTCAGTCCTCATCATTATCTCCTGATGAGGCAGTCGCCCAGGGTTCTTCGAGCCCCCCCAGATAATTTCAAGAGCTACCAGGAGCTGCTAAGGAGGGTGGCATCTAACCTGAGCATGGAGGCACAGGAACTTAAGGAGTCCACTGATAGCCTCTCTGACGTTCTAGGGGCAGGAGCACCATCTAGATTAGCACTGCCAGAATCTCTGGCAGACTCCTTCGTCCATACCCCCTATCTCCAAGACGTCAGAGAAAAGGTACTATGTCCCGGCCAAGGACTATAAATACCCTTTTAACCACCCCACCCCCAGCTTGCTGGTGGTCGAGGCGGCTAACCAAAAAGACAGGCAGGGCCAGCTGGGATCTACCACTAAGAATAAAGAACGTAAGAAACGTGATCTTTTCGGAAGGAAGATTTATTCTACAGCCACTCTATACTACTGAATTGCTAATCATAACCACTAGGCCCTATTGGGCAGATGTAATTACAACTCGTTGTGTCATTTTGGTAAAGTTCTTCCACGAGAACAGCTGCAGGACCTTCTCATGATTTTAGACGAGGGTCTAACAGTCGCGAGGGTGGTGCTACAGACGTCTTATGACTCCGCCGACAGTGCGGGAAGATCTGTAGCCTCAGCTGTCTGCATGCGACGCTGCTCCTGACTCCAGACATCTGGCCTCTCCCAGGAGGTTCAACAGGCTGTACAGGACCTTCCCTTTGAGAGACCAGACCTTTTCTCTGAAAAGACCAATGACAAGTTACATGGGTTAAAGGATTCTAGAGCCACCCTAAGATCCTTAGGCATTTACACCCCAGCCACAACGCGTAGCCCTTTCTGTCTCCTGTCTTCAGGCTCCCAGCTTCATTACAGAGCCCAATCCTAAAGAAAAGATACATCCCATACAGACAGAGGGATAGAAACACCAAAGCCGCTCGAGGCAGCCATCCAATAATAGGAGGCCGTTTTGAGGATATGCTTGAAGGTGACATCCCAGTCTCGCAACAACACTCATCCCGCCCTTTCCTGAATCGCCTGGTCCCCTTTTTGGGAGAATGGTCCCGCGTAACCTTGGACTCTTGGGTCCTCAGTACCATTGTCAGAGATTACAGCATTCAGTTCTCTTCTCCCCCTCCTTCTCCTCCCCGCTCCCCCCCCGTCCCTCTTCAGGGACCTCTTTTGGGAACAAGCTTTGCTCAGGGAAGTCCATTCCCTCCTGTCCTTGGGAGCAGTCATGAAGGTCCCAGTGTGGGAAAGAGGAAGGGGGTTCTATTCCAAGTATTTCCTAGTCCCCAAACCGAATGGAGGCTTCAGACCCATCCTGGATCTCCATGGCCTCAACAAATTCATATTAAAGCAGAGGTTCCGGATGGTGTCCCTGGCATCCATCATCCCTGTCCTGGAGACTGGTTTGCTACCCTCGATCTGAAAGATGAATATTTTCATATTTCCATCCTTCCAGCATAGAGACGCTTCCTAAGGTTCATGGTGCCAGAAGAACATTATCAGTTTACTGCTCTGCCATTTGGCCTTTGCTCTGCATCCCGAGTTTTCACGAAATGCATGGCAGTAGTAGTAGCTTACCTCCGCCTCACAGGAGTAGATATATTCTGCTACCTAGACAACTGGCTTGTCAGAGGAAAATCTCGAGACCAGGTCCAGGCCAGCATCAACCTAGTCCTAGCCACTTGCTCCAGGCTAGGCCTCCTCATAAACATGCAGAAGTCCAAGCTGAAACCAGTACAGCGCTTAGACTTTATTGGGGAAACCCTGGACTTCAGCCAGGCCAGGGTCTTTCTCCCATCGGACTGTTTCAAGACGATGTGCCGGATAATCAATGATCTTTGGCAAAACCTGATCACAACAACGAGACAATGCCTGAGCTTGCTAGGACATATGGCAGCCTGCACTTATGTTGTCTGGTTAGCCCGCCTGAGGCTCAGGCCCCTACAAACTTGGTTAGCAGCAGTCTGCTCTCCAACCCTTCACCCCCTTGACAAGATAGTTTCTATCCCGAGCAGAGTGCTGGTTCAGATAGATTGGTGGGGAAACCCTGAGGTAGTTCTCCAAGGAGTCCCCTTTGTAGAGGATCCGCCATCACTGACCCTTGTTTCAGACGCATTGGATGTCGATTGGGGGGCCCTCTTAAGTTTGGGTGCAAGAACGCAAGGACGATGGTCATCGTCGGAGAAGGATCTCCATATCAACATCAGAGAGCTCAGAGCAATTCGCCTGGCCTGCAAGGTCTTCCTACATCTGGTCTCAGGAAAGGGGGTATAGGTGTTGGCGGACAACTCCACTGCAATGTACTACATAAACAAGCAGGGAGGGGTCTGGTCAACAGATCTGTGCAGGGAGGCTGTCCTGCTCTGGGAGTTTGCTGTGGCTTACCATATTCACCTGTCAGCATCACACCTGCCAAGGATAAGAAATACAGAAGCAGATCACCTCAGCAGAATATTCTTACCTCGCCACGATTGGCCTTTACACCCAGACATCGCCTCCCTGATCTTCCAACGGTCATCCCCAAGTGGATCTTTTCACCTCCCGCTGGAACAGGAAGTGCAACCAATTCTGTTCTCTCCGGGGCAAGGAAGAGGGAGCTTTGTTAGATGCCTTCCTCTTAACATGGTCGGGTTGCCTCATGTGCGCCTTTCCTCTGATCCCCCTGCTCCACAGGGTGGTTCTAAAAATTAAGTGGCAGACCAGATATCATTCTGATTGCCCCAGCATGGCCTCGACAGTGCTAGTTCGCCATGCTACAGACGCTGTCGGTAGCTCCCCTGTGGGAGTTACTGGCTCGTCCAGATCTTCTATCGCAGGACTTCAGACGTCTCCTCCATCTGAACATCACTACGCTACACCTCACAGCGTGGAGACTCCATGGTTAAACTGGGAGGAACAGGCCTCTTCAGAGCTAGTACAGTGCGTACTACTCGGAAGCAGGAAGCCCTCTACCCAGGCTTCGCATAGATCCAAATGGAGATGTTTCTCTTGTTGGGCTCAAACAAAAAAACCTAACCCCATCCAAAGCCCCTATCCAGGAAATACTGGAATATCTCCTGTCATTGAAGAACCAAGGCCTTTCTGTAGCTTCTGTTAGGGTGCACCTCGCTGCCATCTCGGTGTTCCATCAACCTCTGCGGGAAAGACCCATATTTTCCCATCCAATGTCAGTGAGATTCCTGAAAGGAATAGAGAGACTTTATCCACATGTAAGGGATCCGATTCCTCCATGGGATCTCAGTTTCGTCCTCAGTCAACTCACGAGGCCCCTCTTTGAGCCAATGGTGACTTGCGCTCTTTTAATTTTATCTTTCAAGGTAGCCTTCCTTATGGCAATAACTTTCAGCAAGGAGAGGCTCAGAGCCCTAACCTCAGAGCCACCATATACAGTTTTCTTCAGGAACAAGGTCCAGCTCAGACCTCACCCGGCCTTCACCCCTAAGGTTGTGTTGGACTGTCATTGCAATCAGGACATCTTCTTACCAGTGTTTTTTTCCAAAACACCACCAGTCTGAGGAGGAACACAGATGGCATATGCTGGATGTGAGATGTGTGCTTGCCCTTTATATCGATTGCACGAACCCTTGTCGAAGGTCTACCAGCTCTTTGTCGCTGTGGATGAGTGTATAAAGGGCCTGCCGGTTTCTTTCCAGTGTATCTAGTCCTGGATCACAGGCTGTATCAAATTATGTTACAAACAGGCTAAGGTCTGCCTTCCAAAGGTAATAACAGCTCACTCAACCAGAGCACAGGCCTCTTCGAAAGCCTTCCTGGCCCATCTTCCAATCTCAGACATCTGCAGGGCAGCCACATGGTCGTCAGCCCACACGTTTGCCTCCCATTATGCAATCGTCCAGCATGCTGGGGACGACACGGCTTTTGGGAGAGCGGTTCTCCAGACAGTGAAGCACTAACTCCTCCCATCTTCCAAGGTAAGGCTTGTGAGTCACCTATATTATGAATGGACATGAGCAGCACTCGAAGAAGAAAAGACGGTTGCTTACTTGTAACTGTTGTTCTTCCAGATGTGTGCTCATGTCCATTCCAAACCCACCAGCCATCCCTGCTTTTGGAGTTAGTGGAAAGAAGGGACTGAGTGGGTCCAGCACCAGCGGCCCCTGATATACTGCAGCATGAGTGCAGCATTCCAGGGGGTGCTGAGTGCCTGCCCCAAGGCTACTGCTAAGGGGAAAAAAGTTCTGGTGGCCATGCACGGGGCCGTGCATATAATCTATATTATGAATGGACATGAGCACGTATCTCAAAGAACGACAGTTACAGGTAAGCAACCGTCTTTTCCAGTAATGTTAACAGAATTTCATACTGTACTTGGTAAATTCTTTCCTTTCCCTTAGTAGTGGTGAATTTATGTCCTGAAGCCTGAGGCTCGATTTCCCCCTACTTTAGCATGCATGACTATAAAAGTTTTTCATGAAACTGACCAGCCTCATTTTCTTGAATTAAAGCAATGCACATATTAATAAATACAGGAATTGGTCCTGCTCTTGTATCTTGCATTCAGTGGGACTACTTCCATAGTATTACTTGTGTCTGATTGCATTTGGGATCCAGACCATAGCTTCTGAGTATGGAAGTACTGAAACAAGACATTGATAAAAGAAGTTTTGCATTTTTAATAACCACAAGAAAGCATCATAACAGATTATTTAAATTCTATTAGACCTGAAAGGCTAGAGATTGTGTGGATTATTGCCTTGGAAAATCTTACTTATTTCTCTATTGTTGATATAATTGTTTTCACTTCTGAGGCTAATTTAAAAAGCCAGTTATCATTTAACTATGATGATAAAATCTAAAGAGGTTTTAACTTGTATATGCACATATAAGGTGCAAGATTCATATATTTATGGATTATTTATAGCAAAGATACATGAGAGAGATAATTTCCAGAGGGGTAGCTGTGTTGGTCTATGTACAGCAAAACAGCAAGAGTCCTGTGGCACCTTAAAGACTAACAAATTTCTTTGGGCATAAGCTTTCGTGGGCTCCAACCCACTTCGTCAGATGCAATGCACTGAAGTGGGTTGCAGCCCACGAAAGTTTATGCCCAAAGAAATTTGTTAGTCTCTAAGGTGCCACAGGACTCTTGTTGTGAGAAAGATAGTTATTTCTTACGTCTTAGATCTTCAAAGTAGGGATGATATTTTATTAAATCAGATTTAATTAAAAGAGGATTGAATGGAGTTTTGAATGTCCTTGAGGAGGTAATATAATAAGCTGGAAAATTATTTTTTGTCAGGAAAAGTAATAGGTTATTTGTATTTCAGGAGAAAATGAAGTTCCATCTGACGATGCTTTAATATTACAACTGCAGCTTACAAAAGGCCAAGAGAAATTTGTTGAAATACTAAAAAGCCAACAAAAGGTAATTGTGGATTTGCAACAAAAACTGGCTGAACAACAGAGCACATTAGTTACTCAGCAACGAGAAATTCTTGAACAGCAAAGAAAAATGTATGGGCAAATGGATCTGATAAAAGTCCAGTATGGCATGCTTTTCGACACAGTGAAGCAAATGTCATTCCATAGTGTGCAGGAGGATATTCAACATTATTTTGAAGCTCAGCTTCAAGGACTTCAGAACCAGGTCAGAAATCATCTCCAGAAGTCATACTCTGTGCATAAAGCAGAAGTTGATGCAAAAGTGATTGATGTTGGGGAGCCTTTACTGGACTGCGGCCTTTGTAAAAGTGATGAATTTTGCAATTTCCAAAAGACACCATCACAGTGTGAAAAATGCACCTTGTGCCCTGCCGGCTTTTTCCAAATGTCTGAATGCTCTTCAAATGCTGATCGGATTTGCCAGGTGAAATATTATTCTGTGCATTTTAATAAGTTGAACAAGCATTTTGCCAGGCATACAGAGGATACTATGCTGGGATTGAGGTTATTCAGAGAAATAGAGTAAAGAGAGAGATCCTGCTCTGAGTGTAAGTTTTTTTTTTTTTTTTGTATGCTATGCCCAGTTTAGGATTCTTAGGTTCAGTTGTGTTAATAGTAAGGTATTTGCTTTAAGAAATGTATTAAGAGCAACTCATTCGGTAGCACCAAAAGCATACAGGTATTTTAGAAACAAAGATGAAAACAATGCCCTTGTCCCAGAGAGCTTAAAATTTAAATAGCTGTTTTATAAACATAGGAGGTGACATGAGAACAAAGATTTGATATGCTTGGTCTTTGTTAATTCCACAATTTATATAAGAATCTCTCTTTTCCAATAATTTAAGTAGAGTTGCGGTTTATGGACTACCTTAAAAAAGTATATTTTAAGGAGTATTGGAGAAGAATGTGGAAGCAGCAGGTCACAGAGGTGGTTCCAGCCATATAAGCAGGCATGAAAAATCTGAGTAGAGAACTGGGGAGGGTCATGGGTTGGGTTGTTAGATTTGCAGTTTGGGCTGTTAAGCTTTGCCCAAGCTTTAGTGGGTGAGGAGGTCAGTGAAAGAAGATGAGGACGGAGAGGTAAGTAGGAGTCAGATCACATAGAGCTTTAAAGGCATGGACAAATTGTTTAAAGATAATGCACCTAGCAGGAGAAATGAGGGGAGCCTGGACATGGTCAGTGCCAGGTACAGGGTAAATTGTTTTAGTGGAAGCATTCTGGATATGTTGAAAGGGTGGTGTGCTAGATGTTGGATGGGCAGAGAATGAGGTTGCCATAATCAAGGCATGAAATAATCAGAGCTCAGGCATGGTGGTAGGGTGGGGAGGGGCAAGAGGAGAGAGAGGGAAATTGGGTGAGTTCTGGAGAAATGACATGATTCAATGAGACCAGCAATGTGAGGAATGATGAGAAAAAGAAGATGGAAAAATGACACTTTGTGGACCCGAGGGATGGGAAGATGATGGAAATTCAGACTGATGGAGGAGAGGGAGGCTAGTGGGGGAGGATGGAACAGAATGTGTCAGAAGCTGGCTGACAGCTCAGAGACCACAGAATGAACGTGAGACAAAGCACAGAGCTGGGAGAGAGAAAGGGAAGTTGAAGGCAAGGAGGATATGGTCAGAGAGAGAAAGAGAATTTGGAAAGTGCACGGTCGGAAAAGGGGTGGGCAGGTCTGAGTAAAGATCAGGTCAGGAGAGTGATTGTGGAAGCGGACTGATTAACGCTATATAAAAATGACTGACATACTTCAGCATCTTCAGGAATTTATTTTATAAAATTATTATAACTAGTGTAGTTAAGTGGCTGTCAGTTTACAGACTTGATAGGGCTTAACTGGGTGCTTTATATAATTGAACTAATATTTCTTCATTTGGAGTTCCAGTTAATTTTTTCTCTTTTTAAAGCTTCCATTTCATTAAAAGTGAATGGAATGTATTTCTTGTGATTTGCAGGACAGAGACGAATGCATTGAATCTCCCAACATTTGTGGTGAGAGAATAAAATGCTTGAATAGTCCAGGTAAGTTCCTACCTTTCTGTGATGAATGAAGGTAAGAACCTCATCAGTGACAACAGGAAGGCCATTCAGAACACAGACTTGTTAGGTGCTGGGTTCTAAAGTGCTGAGGATGCTGGAAGCAATGAAAGTCGAAAGTGCTCAGAGCAGAGAGGTAGGTTGTAAGAAGGAAAATGGTTCTTAGGAGACCAAGGGGCTGCTTCAGGCATAATGCTCTTTACATCCTCTGGTGCTCTCCTTACTTTTGTTTGGCTTTTTAATTCTCATACTGCTTTGATGCCTCTGGGCCTGAAGCTCCTCTTGCTTCCACTGGTTTAACTTAGTCATAACATCATTCAAATCAGTGGCGTTACCCCAGTGGATGAGTGTGGAAGGATAATCAAGTCACTTATTTCTTGCAGTTACTTATCTATTTATTTTTTTTAATTAATCTCTGTACTTAAATGGATCTGATGTGTCTTATAGTAATAGTATTGTCTAGTATTGAGAAGCAAGGTTCCTGTTTTCACTTCCAGTTTCTTAGCGTAGTATTTTCAAAAGCATTTCTGATCCACTAGGTCCCCGTTTTCATCTCCAGTTTCTTAGCGTAGTATTTTCAAAAGCATTTCTGACCCACAAGTTCCATTAAATCTCTCCACCTCAGCTTTGGTGTGAGTCTGGCACACCCACCTTAGTTGCCCACTCCCAGTCAACGTGGCCCCTAAATATGAAGTTAACAGACACAATGGGCATGCTAAATCAACAAGGAGGGGTTTCTTTTTTTGCCTGTCAGTTAGCTGGGCAAGAATTGAAAGGAATGTCATGACTGACACACAGTATGTTATGGCTTATGACCTCTGCTATTGGACTGTCAGTCAAGAAGAAAAGAGGGGTCCATCGGGTTCAGCATTGTCCTGCCTCTGACCCTCCCACTGCCTTCCCAACCAAACTCCATAGCAGTGGCGGCAAAAGGAAGGGAACACAACAGATTAAGAACGGGCCATGAATAGGTGAAGAGGATCGCCCTCTCAGTAATTCTGGTGAACAAGCTCCATCCTCTAAATCACCCCATTTCAGCCATCGGGGAGGTGTAGGGTTCCCTTCTCCCGTTAACTTAATTGCTTTAATTATTAAGGGGAGATTGCTATTTCCAGGACTGCTGTCTCTCTGGTCAAGACAGTTCCTTAGCTTATACAGGCCCAATATATTTGTTCATAGGGACATTGAAACCAGATTTCTGTTTTGGGAAAGGAAAGTGGATGGGAAGCCGATCTGACATATGGGATCAAGAGGTTGGACGTGGAGGCTGCCATGAAACTATAAAGGTGGTTCCTGTTTTGACAACTCCTGTGGACTGCACAGTGTCCTTGCGGATCTCCCATCTCCCTGATTGCAGCAGTCCTATGCACTCTACCTGGGTCCCTAGGCAGGGGCTCCCTTCTGCAGCCAGGGGGACAGGAGATTAGTGCTCCCCTCCCTCTAGCTCAGGCAGGGACCCAAGAACCTATGGACCCAGGCAGAGTACTTTGCAATGTTCCTTGCTGTAGCCAGGGGGAGAGGCGTACTGATCTCCCATCCCCTTAGCTATGGCAAGGAGCCTGCACCAGGCTTTTAGCCCTGTGGAGACATTCTCTGACTGGATCTTTAAGCAGCAGCTCCCTTCTGCGGCCAGCAGGAGGGAAGCTGTGGGCTACTTTTGACCCCTGGGCCACAGGTTGGGAGGAATCACTGCTCTAAAGACACAGACGCCCATCACAACTTATTGATTTTACTGGGGTGGGTAAATGCACTTTTCCATTTAAATACCACACTGAGTTGGTTTATAGTAAAAATAAAAGATTTATTTACAATAGGTTATGTGATGCAAAATAAGGAATACAGTTAGAAATGGTTACAAGTAAAACAAAGGGGAAGACATGCATCTGAAAGTCTAAAGCTTAATCTAGCAAGATTCTAAAGCTTAATCTAGCAAGATTAATCTAGCAAGATTGCTTAATCTAGCAACAGTCTTTGCCTCAGCAGATTTCTCACCTATATGCAGTTCCCAGAGATTTTAAACCCCCTTCAGACTGAAGGACACATCTTTCTCAGCTTGTAAGCGTTTTGTCCTCTTGTGTCTTTCTAGTGATGGATGCCAAGATGGCTTCTGTCCTTGCTCTTCCAAAGTTCAATGAACTTGTTTCAAGAGGCTGGTTATCTAATGCTATTCTTCCCTTCCCATCCCCCTGCATGTAAATGGGGCTTCTATTGTTTTGATTCCACCAGATTTAATTTACGTAGGAGACAGGTAAATAGCCGTCTTCTCTCCTGTCTGGGAACGAACCTGTTTCTCTGTTTTGTCATGGAATTTAAAACGTAATATAATTAAGTATCCCTGTTTCCTCATATAATGTTGATGCGTGCATTTCACTGTGGCTATGTCTACACTGAGAAATTTAGGTCGACTTTACCAAGTCAACTTTTTCGACCTTATTAAGTCGACTCGGAGAGGCCACACAGGACTCTTAAGTCGACTTAAACCTGGCCTTACTAAGTGGACTTAGAGAGTCTACACTGGACTTTCTAAGTCGACTAGTTAGGCCCAGGGGGAGGTGAGGCTCCTTTGGAGCCTCGCCTCCCCAGGCTAGGAGGGCTTGTCCACGGAGAGCCAGCCCTGCACAAGGCTGGCTCTCCCGGAGGCAGCAAGCCCTAGAGCGGTCCGGGGGAGAAGGGAGCACGGAGCTACCTTCTGGCCTGGACTGCTTGGCTCTCTTTGGGCCGGGACCGCTCAGGTCCCGGGCAGAAGGGAGCCCCGCATTTCCTTCTAGCTGGGACCGAGCGGTCCTGGGGAGCTCCCTTCTAGCGGTCCTGGGGAGAAGGGAGCCCCGCGGTCCCTTCTGGCCAGGACTGAGCGTCTCCATGGGCTCCCCAGCAGCTGGAGCACCGGCAGTTGCTGGCACGGCGCTCCAATTGCTGGGGACCCTCTGGGGTCTCCCCAGCAGCTGGAGTGCAGTCCCAGCCAGAAAGGAGCTGCAGGGCTCTGTTCTGGCCGGGACCGCTTGTTCCGTCTCTCCGGGACATGAGCGGTCCCAGGGAGAAGGGAACCAGGACAGCTGCTAGCAGCTTGTTCTGGGAAGAGCCAGTCCCACGTGGGACGCTTTCCCCAGGACAAGCTGCTAGCGGCTTCCTGGAGAGAAGGGAACAGGGGCTCCCTTTTTCCCCTTCCCTAAGTCGACTTAGAGTGTCCACACTGCTTAAGTTAACTTAAGAAGTCGACTTAAGCATTAAAGTCAACTTAAAAGCAGGTCTTATTAAGTCGACTTTAAATTTCCTTAAGTCGACTTAAGGAAACTCCAATGTGGAGGCAGAGTAAATTAAGTCGACTTAAGCCTGTTTGAGTTGACCTAATTTACTAGTGTAGACGCACCCTGTGATAATAATCACCAGTGTGTCATTAGCTTTTACAAAAGACCTAATTTTAAACTCTTTTATAATACAGTGTCCAACGGGGCGATGCTGACCCGAAGAAAGGTTCGGGGCCTGGGCCCTGCCCCCCTGTAGCAACGGCCCTGCCCCCGTGTGCCTGGCACCAGCGATGTCACTAGTATACAATCAATTGATTCAATTGCTTCTCCCTTGAGGCTCAGCCTCCTGTCTTTATAGACCAGCAAGCCTTTGAAATGGATTCTTCTGCGGGTTATCACTCAAAGTAAAGTTTATTCAAGCTGAGGAAGGAGACAATGGAGCCTGGTGATGAAAGAAGCTACATGTTCTTTCCTTCCCCATATGTGTTTGCTGAAATGTGCGTTCTGTTTCCTGCCATCTCCTCCCCTTTGATGTCCTTATTTACATGGACATTGAGATAAGCAACCATCCTGGTTTTTTTTTATTTATTTATTTTTTTTTAGGGTAGACCTGTTTAACAGTTGCCCCAACACTGTTTTACATGCACTTTACTCATAATTTGAATAAACCACACAAGAAAATTAATGATCAGTGAGTTAGTTTTCATATGATGCCTCACATAGCATATTTTGTACAAAGATTATTACAGAAGTGTGTGGGATGTGACTACAGGGTGATTGGGGTCAGAACTTTATTAAAGCTTTAGAAACCATGACTTTTTAAAGTTCTTGTTCAAGTGCTGGTCCTTCTGTGGATTGCATACGTGGGTGGGCGTGGGCACCATGCACTAGAGCCACAATAGTTTGAAGCATTCTCCATTGACTTGCGTGTGCGTTAGCCACATTGTGTGTTCAAGGTCTTATGAGACCACACAGATCGATTTGCCCTCAGTTCCCTCCTCTCACATGGCCTGAGTCAGAACGCCTTCCCTCCTTTTCCTTTGAACTGCATAGCCAAAAATGTTTTTATTTTTGTACATAGCTCTTTTATTAGTATGCTGTTAGTTAGTAGTCACCGTAGAGTTAGCTTCCCATTGTTCTACTCTCTGCAGCGTCCTATCTGCTGTGGGGGACTATGCCCAGACAAGCTGATTTTAAGAACCGTGCTTTGTCCTCACGCTCCTTCGCAGTGAATGATGAGCACCAATGCTGTCTTTGCTGCCTTGGGGAGATCCAGGTCATCACCTGTTGCTCCCTCTGCCTCTTCTTTCCTTCACAAACCCATGAGAATTAAGAACTCAGACTGCATAAGCACATCATTGAGGACACGAGACATCCACGTGCTCACTGAGATGTGGCACTGATGGACCCAGGGGAGTTCCCATCCTCACATTGCCATGGCCATGCCATCTCCTAATGCCTCTCTAAATGGATCTCCTGCTGCAGCATGGAGCGTTACTCCTTCTCCCAAGTTTCTTCACCACCTGGCATATCTGCCTCCCACAGGGCGCAAGCCACCACTTCCATCCTACTTGCAGACCTTCCACGGCAAGACATTTGTAAAGGTGCAACATGGTCCTCCACCCTCGCATTCACCATGTGCTATGCCATAACCCAGTTGCAGATGCGGCAGTTGATCATGCAGTCCTATAAATGTTCACTTCTAATGAGGCCTCACTTCCACATCCACAATAAATACTGCTCGCTGCACTTCTGATGTATGGAATCCATACAGGGACCAGCACTCAAAGAAGAAAGGAGGGATACTTACTGTAACTTGGGGTCCTTTGAGATGAGTGATCCCTATCTGGATTCCAATCCCTCCCTGTATCCCCTCTGCTCTGGGCTCTGTGCCTGTTGAAAGAGGGAACAGAGAGGATGTTGACCTGTGCAGTCTTGTAAGACCACGGACGCACCACATGGCCAATACACGGGCTGGTCGACAGAGACTACTTCAAACAGTTCTGGCTCTGGAGCATAATGCACATCCCCACCCACGTATAGAATCCAAATAGTGACCATGTATCTTGAAGAACCCTCAGTTACAATAAGTAACCCTCATTTTTTGGTTACACCTCCGTTCCTCCCCCAGAGGCTGTAGAAAGCATATTAGCAATTAGCCTTTTTGGCACAAAATATTCATATGTGGCTCCTTTATTTGGCGTACTTCAAGATTCTCCAAAGTTTAGACACCAGTGACCTGATTTTCAAAGATGCTTGGCCCTCATAGGTTGAAGTCAATAATGGCTGCGTGTGTTCAGCACGTCTGAAAATCAGGCCATAGCTTTATCATGGTGGGCATCCAAAGTCAGAGGGCACCTTTAAATATTTGTTCTTCAGAACCATTCTTTGATCTACTGTTTCTCAGATAAGTAAGTGCACCCGTGCAAAGTGGGCTTAAATTGGCAAGAGACAGCTGATGGAGAATTCTTGTGCAGGGACGCTCTCCATCAGCTAAAAGTGGTTCTGCTATTTCTGATAACAGCCTCTGCCTAAGGGGAAGGATTGGTATGTGTGGGGAAGTGATGTGGTGGAGCAGAGCCCCACTATATTTCATCCTCCACTGGTATGCTGTGTAAGTGCCCTAAACTGGCACAGGGGGCTGGGATCCCTGCAGCTCCCCTTTTCCACTCTATTTGGACAGAGCTTGAATGGGTGTCATAAGGCCATAGTGTTTAATCTGTGCTTAAATCAAGGGTGCTCTGTCAATACTGCATAGCCTACTTTACTCTTTTAGTGTCAAATGGCTTATAAAAAAATTGCTGTTGCAGAGCTATTAAGTTCTTGCAACACGTGGTCTTTCAGAACATGTGACTAAAACTGCCTACTTCCTACAAACAGGTGGCTTCCGATGCCTGGGAATTGCTGAAAAAGATGCAGCATTGGGACTGTGTGGAGAGGAATATTTCTTTAATAAAGAAATGCAGGAATGCCAGGCTTGTTTAAAGTGTGAAGGTGGAAGGGTAGCTTTCCCTTGCTCCATGGTTACCGACACTGTTTGTTCAGCAGCCACTGAGAACAAGCTTTCTGAGTCATGGGTTGCAAACATTGTTTTACCCTCTGCAAAGTCTGACCCTTCTCAGGTCTATCCTGGTTTCAACTTGAAGATAAAGGGAAAGCTTCACTGTGAAATTGTGTCCGTTGAAGAGAACAGCCTGGTATTCAGGCAACATGGTTTGTTGTGGATTGACCTCAATTTTGCTGTAAAGCACAAGTGCAGAAACTTTCTCCAAGTGTCCTTCAAATTAAATAACACCGAGGAAGGCTATGAACTGAGCGCTGTTCGTATCGATCAGCCAGAAGGCAAATATTTTCAGAGCATCAGTTTAAGCAGCGCGGCGGAGGTGGAACCACGCCAAACTCTCTCTGTGTTTCTGAAAAGTCCAAATCAGTTCTGCAACCGAAGTAAAGACTTCAGTATTTATGACCTTCATTCTCCACTCAGTTTGTTTTGGTTGTCACATGATACTGGTGCAGTGGCTCTAAGTGCACAGATATCAACTGCAATGTACTACCAGACTAACTATCGACCTACTTTTAAAGTCACTTCTGTTTCTGACCCTTACATGCTAAGTTTATTTCATGACGGCAGAGCTGTAAAGTTCACTGAAACAGGTGTCATAAAATTCGTTTTTCACCAAGCACTGTACTCCATGGGCCATACATGTGTCCGTGAAGGCTTTTCCTTGGTCTCTTATATCAATAGGAATGGTACTAACAGAGAATTAATGAATGTATATAAACCTGGGGTAAATTATAGAGATACATCAATATCTGCCTCTGGGGCCACAAAAGTCAATAGTGAGGATCTGCTTAGCTTTGAGATTCTTTCTCCAGCTCAATGTAATGTTCGATATTTCGGAGATAGCTCTGGAATTAGTATGTTTAGTCTCATCTGGATCCCATCTGGAGTTTCTACTGCCATCTCAGCCACAGTCTCTGTTACAAGACTGCCTACAGGAGCTGTTAGAAACAAATTACTGGATTTCACCCAGGTCTCAGCCAGTGAGAAACAGATACAGCTTGTTTCTTCTGGACAACTTGCTCAGAAGTACTTCAGATTTACTGAAAGGGGGGTTGCCAACATTGCTTTTAATTTAAAGCTGATCCACTCATGTGATATACTCAAAACGACTCTAAATCATTTGATCAATGATCAGAGGCAGCCCACAGCAATTGGTCAGCAAATTGGAGGTCAGATGCCTGAGGGAAGTATGTGGACCAGTGTGTCCCTCCGCTCATCTTTCGAAGTGCATAATGGCACATTGATATCCATCTCTCTTGACTGTGTGCGTGGAAGAATCAATCAGATCGCTCACGAACATGGCACCAGCATATCTATTTTATGGATTTCATTTTAATGAATTTACAGTGAAGTAAGCATGAAGGGACAGTTTGCAACAGAGTTTGAATTTTGCTATGATACTGCAGATATTCAGCATCCTAGATTGTGTGAACCTTTTTAGTTTCACCCGTAGGACTGTTATAAAAATAATCTTTGTTAGATCATCATCATTGATGGGGTGGTCTTAATGTTTTGAGGACCCTGGGCAAAAGTCTATCTTTTTTTTGTTGTT
>ML685840.1:9125801-9160709 GCA_007922175.1 Pelusios castaneus | reverse complement strand
TCTTTGAGCAATGCATTCCAGTCTTTCGGTGGTGGTAACAGGGGGCTCCATGACCCAGTGTCTGAGGGTCTGTGACCCAGTACTGGGTTGTGACCTGTGGTTTGAAAACTGCTGGCCTAGGCAGAGTAGGACAAATCGCTTTTTCTCCAAATACTTCTATAACTAAATCATACTACAGCATTAACAGTAATTTACAGAATACTTAACTTTCAGGTGAGTAGTAGACACTTGTTTCCTTGACCTCCCTCCTAAAAATACCCTGCATCTATATTTCAGTCCATATTCTGCCCTTGGTTACACCAATATATATCTGGAGTAACTGTGTGGAAATCACTCTAGATTTACACCAGCGTAACTAAGAGCAGAATATGGGGCTCCATATTTTGATACGTGCCCTGAAGCTAGTACAATGTACTGTATAAAAGGACAATCAAGAGTGCACTGTAATCCTAGACCAAATATAATACAAAAGGATTTGGGCATAGTGAAAATGAATATTAACATTCTGGTACTCAGAATATTACCAAATTGCATATTTTTTCCCTATGATTGGTTTATTTTATCCACCTCTATTGACAGGTCTTGAACTCCGTTAGTCAAATTTAATTTAATCTTAACTCTTTCTAAATAGTAGAATCTATATATTGACTACTTCATGTGCAAAATCCATTTATAGGCAATATTTTGCTTTATTGCTGTGTATATAAACATGGTATGGATATTTCTCCTTCCTTGCTCACATGGGTGGTACTTTTTGAGTAGTCCCAATGCAGATCATCATAAAGTAAGGTACTGTGCATTATGAACAAGGGTGGCAGAATCTGGACCATACAGTTAGAGAAGGAGAAACAGAACCCATTCTAATGCAAATATGCAGTCTTATAATTCATTCTAATAAACTTGTCCATTACAGAAGGAAATACTTCAGGTTTTCTAATGCTGCCAATAAAAAGGAAAAATAATTTGGTCTATAACAGACCGCCATTTCTGTGCAACAACAGTGTGTCCAATGTGTGTTCTAAACATTTTACAACTGTAAAGATTTTATCTGAATATATTTTATTTTTACAAAGTTTTTATATTTCTACAGTGCCAAAACTGGGGGAGAGAGCTCTTAAGTCCATTTTAATTTAATATTGTGTTTTATGCTTTCTGTTGATTATGCAGAATAAAGTACATTGTGAAAACTACATTAATTTATGGGGTTTCTTATTATCATGTATCATGTTTCCAAATAGTACCTTGATTTAAATATATTGTTTTTATTATAATATGTCTTGAGAAAATGTAACACAAATAAAAGTCTGATTTTGAATGTTGCTTTATGTCCTATTTCCATGACTAGGTGCAATCCTAGCCCCACTGAAGTCAATGGATGTTTTACCATTGTCTCATTTACTTGCCTGTGATGTTTAAATTGTTAGGTCTACATTTCTGTGGGACGTCAGAGTTTTGGGTTTTTTGCATTCTTGGAAATGTAGCTATCTGAATAATTAAAACCTTGTAATTGATATCAAAATGGTGAATGATTTTAATAAATCAGATGGATTTTTTATTTTAATCATTGTTACCAAAATATTAATTCAGAGAAGAAACAAATATTTATCAGGATTTACTAAGAAATACTTAGGGTGTGGCACAGATCCATCAAGGCACCTACACATTTGCTTAACCTTAAGCTAGTGACCAATGCCAATGAAGTCAATAAATGTGGGATTCCCAAAGGGACGTACTTCAGTGCTCCAATGTTGAGCATTGTGGTACCTCAGTTCTAGGGTCCTAGAAAAATCACAGGATTTCGTGATCCACAAAATGTGTTAGGTGCCTATGCTCCCTGTACAATGAATGAGGAGAGATGGGTACCTAGGAATGGAACACAAAAAAGCCAGCATTGGGGGCTGGGAGCCACCTATGCCAGCCAGTACGACAGGGTTCCCAACCTTCTACTCAAGTGGCCCTATTTAAACAATGAAAAATGGTGGTGACCCCAGCAGACAAGTCATGGCATTGCAATGAGGTTGGCAACCTTTCAGGGAAGGGGTGCCACGTCTCCCCCCGCCCTCTCCCACGCGCTGTTTGGTGGCAGTGATGGCAGTAAGAGGAGGAGGAGGGGGCAGCGGTGCATGGACTTGTCCCCTCAGCCTCTCATCCCCTCCTCCACTACAGGGATCCCAGGTGCACGAGAGCTGGGCAGTCTTCCCCGCCTGTTTGTGCTGGCCCTGGCCAGGGACAGGCATCACTGGGCTCACGGAGAGGGGCAGGGCTGGAAGTGGGAAGTGTCTGCTGCATGGCCCTGCTTGGGGCCAGGACGGGCGTGGCTCTGGCCCGCAGTGCATTGATCAGCCCTGGCCCACTTTGGAGAGGGGCGGGGCCAGAAGGTGGGAGCAGCTGGCACATGGCCCTGCTTGAGGCTGGGGACGGCATGGCAGAATCAGCCTGTGTGCCACCTTTGGCTGATCCCTGGCTTATGGAATTTATATTTTTTTCATTTAAAATCATTTAAACATTTTTTAAAAAAAATACAACATTGAACACAAAGCGTAAAAGAGCTATTAAATCCATTTTCCTGACATTTATCACTTTTGCTTTAACTGTGGATTATATTTAGTCATACTGTTAAACAACCCTAGATTTCACAGTTGCTAAATTGAGACTTAAAATTGAGTCTTTCTGAGGTAATTAATTGAGACTTTCTGAGGTGATCCATAGAAAATATAAAGGAAACTAGCCATTACAGTTATTGCTGTGTTTGCCTAATACAACTCCCTATAAACTGGCACTAAAAGAGAAGCAAAAAAGACAAGAAAATTAAGTTACTTTCCATTTTCAACAGCGCATTAGAGAAAAGAAATATAGCCTATATGTGTATTAATTTATCAATGCAAATAACTAACTGACTATAGTCTTAAATGACAAACAGCAGAAGACGCTCAGAATGTTAAACTGACTATCTCGTGAGAATATCTAGCAGATTAACATGTCATTTGAATTTTTCATACCAGGTCATATTTAAAAGCTTTGCTATTAAATACCTGAACGAGTGTGACAGCTGGTCTGGAGAGTCCTGATACAATTATCAAAAGCTGGTTTAGTAGAGAGTGCACACCACAGCACTGAAGTCATGTCCAAAGTAGAGTGATAACGCATCTTGATGGAAACTTAGGGCACTGAAACCTGCTTCACATAAGGAAGTTGTGCTAAATAGCACAAAGTACGTTGAGGGCATATGTCAACAGAGCAGGATAGTCTGTCTTACACTGAAGCAGAAGTCAACTATGTCTAGTTGAGAAAATAAAGATTGTCGATTCCAATCATGGGACAATTCAGTGAACTGTTTGACTTCATTTGATGGCAAATTCATCACATAAGGACTTGGGTGCCTAACTGTGTTTAGCCGTTTGTGAGTAGGAACACGCTCTGCTTGCAGTAAGCAGCTAAATCACTTCTTGAGGGAATGAACTAGCACTGTTCCCAAGTGGGTAAACATTTAGAGTCATTGGAATAGCTTCAATAGGAGCAACTGAGGGAGACCCCATACCAGAATATTCCATAGCTCACTGGCTAGAGCACTAACCTGGGCAGTAGGATTTGAACAGGGGTCTCCCTTCTCTCAGGGTTGAAAACTTAGCGTAGGTCTACACTGCCTGCTGTGTTCGGGGGCAGTTGAATGGAGATATGCACGTTACCTAAAATAACTTGTATATCTCAAATCAGAGCGAAACTGCAGAATTGGACACATTTGACACCATCAACTTAGGGTTAAATAGGGACTATGGTTTTTTTCCCATTACAACAGGTCATTTTGCTTTCCTTTTTCCCTAACCTCGCTCTAATATGCTGTTCTCCACTGTTTGAATCTAAACAACTGCATTGATTCGCTGTAACAGTCTGACCTGATCCTATGACTTACACTTCTCTGCATTTATTTTCCTCCCATTCATCTGTACTTCTCCATCTTCAAGTGTCTGACGAAGTGGGATTTTCTCCCACGAAAGCTCATGCGATTAATAAATGTGTTAGTCTTTAAAAGTGCCACTTTATTCCTTGTTTGTTTTGTGTACCTAAGTTTGACTGCCCTGTGCCCAGCATATCCATTGTGCTGAGTCAAAGTGGAAAGTTGGATGCCAGATGAGTTTGGGCACCTGTAGGATTATGTGGCTGCCAGGTGGGAGTTTTGTGGATTGTAGTGGTATAGTACATGGGGATGCAAGCAATTAAATTGCTTTGTGGATTGCACCCCAGGACTATTTGCATATTGAAAGGTAAATACAGAATTGAGTGCTTTGTTTGATCAAGGTCAGCTTGCCCAGTATGTTGCATGATTAAGCCCTAGGTGCCATTGACTAATAGCTTAAAGCACAAATATATCTTTTGTTGAAACTGTTATTATTTTTAAGAGCTGAGTGAAAAAGGCAAAGATCTACTGAGAAAGAAAAGGTAAGTATATTTCCAAAGAGAATAGAGTTTTTTTTAAATTCACATTTAATTAAAAAACAAATGTTTTTGATCAAAATAATGATTTTTATTATGAAAATTTGTTTTGATCAAAGGCATTTTCCATTTAAAAAAAATGAGATGGAAATTTTTCAGCCTTCTGAATTACTTATATAGCATCCTAAAGTGTGTAAACACTTTAAAGATGCAGGTCCTGTGATCCAGAGAATTTACAAGATAGAGCCCCAAACCATCAGAGATTTATGCATGTGCTTAATTTTAAAAGATTTAGATTTGTGGTTACTTTTATTGGATTAGGGCCTAGATACACAAAGGTCAAATGAAGGGTGGAAAAGAACCTTGTGAAATGTATGAAGAAAGATGAGCCAAGAAACTCAGCTATTTGAGTAAAGTGGTTAAATATACAGTGAAAACACAACTTGGGGGGGGGGGGGCAATTGCAGTTTAGTTTTTATAAGTCTTTTCTTGGAATTTTGAATTCTTGTCTGGACTTAAAAATATAAATATAAGATGGCAATCTGTAAGTGTCTCTTAGATGTGAAATTCTAACACCTGTCGTGTGAGACAGACAATATTGTTAAACACCATCTCTTTAAAAGGTAATTTCCTACATAAACTGTTTTCAGTTTCAAGTGTGAAAGTGGAACTGCTCAATTTTTGTTAATCATTTTTTGTTGAAAAACAGCCTTTAAAACACAATTTCCATCTTTTCCCAACAAAACTGAAATACCCACATTTTAAAGTTTGTCTTCTCTCTTTGTCCCTCATTTTTAGTAGCAAAATAGGAAAAGAAGGGAAATAAGAGAAGGAAGTGGAAGAAAAACAGAATTAAAATATTTGGTTAATTTCTGTCTGTGTCTCACACACACACATACTTTCACACCCAAACCTATACTCTCTTCAGTTCTCCTCAACTCATTTCTTTTGAAGCTCTTAGAAACAAATTTCTGAAAATTTTCACAAACTGTTAGGAACCAATTGTACTTGACACCTTGTCCCACTGGAAATGAGTCTCATCAAACTTTAATCCCTACATGCCCTGATTCAGCAAAGCAATTAGCAGATACTTCAATTTAAATGTCTGCTTAAATTCTGTAGGCTTTTATTGCTCACATGCTTAAAGCTAAGCACTTGCATAAATGCTTTGGTTAATTGGAGCATTAATGGAATAAATTAATTAATTGTCCCGTTTCTATTAAGAAACCTCTGATTATATTTGTGAGTGTGGGCATATCATCACTAATTTTCAAGTGTCTTCTGAACTAGAGCTGGGTAAATGGTGGATTTTTGAGTTCGCTAGTAATTCTAAAACTTTATTTTTCAATTTTTCAGGTCAAATGAAACACTTAATTTGACCTGAACTAAAATGTTTTGACTTCAAGCATTTTTAATTCCTTTAAAGTAAAAATACAGGAAATTTCAGAACAAAGAGCAATTTTGAATCTAAATGTTTAAAAAAAACAAAATTTTTTGATATTTTTTTTAAAAAAAAACTTTTTTTCCCCTGTCTGATCCAAACAGTCTGGCAAAAATGACATGAATGTAATAAATGTTTGGTGTTGCCAAATCTGCATTGTTTTAAGCCAGCAGTCAAAGCCTGTTAAGGATTCCTTAAATATATATAGGATTTTTAATCTAATTACTTCAAAGCTAATGTGATGTATTGAGTGAGTTAGCAGAGTAATCAAATCTGAATCACATGATTGTACCCTTGGTGGTAAAGAATAACAGAGTCTTCAGAGAATATTAAGAGATTAAAAGCAGGTGGTCTCAGAGTGCTGCATATGCTTTATATCAAACCTAAATAAAACCCTTCATATACTACTTGGAAGGCCAAAAAAGTAGACAGATTTATTATGTACTGTAAAATATTTTGTTTGGGCAAGGTGAAGTAAACTTTTTGGTGTTATTAGTAAAGAAGAATAAAGGAAGTTTGCCTTAGGCCAAATGGATAAAGGCACCTCAGGCAATATATCGTATTGCTGTGCTTGAAAAAGCTCTGTACTTCAGGGGCAACTTCTACCCACAGCTAGACTTACTGAAACCATTGCTTCAAATTACTAGCCCATGAATAAATTAATAAATTCATGTAATTAGCTGGAAAAAAATTAAACAATTGTTGTACGTTAAATGGACTTTGTAGGAATCCAGTCAAGACTCTAAACGTAAGATATAATATTTACTGCTTTGTAATGCAGTGTACTTCTGCAAAGCTATTTGTAAATGGCTATGTGTCTAACCATAGATTTTCCCCACACACTTTTTATTTTTTGTCTTTTCGAGTAAAATCTTCTCTCCTAAGGTTGTGATAATGTTGTATGGTTGTTCTGGAGGTTGTACTATATTGCAGAAGTGCCTAGCTTTATTCCCTTACAAACTTGAGCCAAGGATGCTGAAAGCCTTACAGATTAAACTCAGGTCCAGTAGAACCTCAGAGCTATGAAAATCTCCGGAATGGAGGTTGTTCATAACTCTCAAATGTTTGTAACATGGCACACAATGTTACGGTTGTTCTTTCA
Organism: Pelusios castaneus; assembly: GCA_007922175.1. Taxonomy (NCBI): domain Eukaryota; kingdom Metazoa; phylum Chordata; order Testudines; family Pelomedusidae; genus Pelusios; species Pelusios castaneus. The sequence continues at coordinate 9,153,735 of ML685840.1, read as the reverse complement.
AAGTTTACAGCTGAACATTGCTTAATACATCTTTGAAGCTTTACTATGAAGAAAAAAGTGCTGCTTTCCCTTTACTTAATGATTCATGTTTAACACAGTACTGTTAATATGGGGGCTTTTTTATTTTTTTTAATTGATCTCTGCTGCTGCCTGATTGTGTACTTCTGGTTTTAAATATGGGGTGTGATTGACCAGTCAATTCGTAACTCTGAGGTTCTACTGTTTACATGAATGTTGGTGTCGCTGCTGACCATAATTAAAAATCAGCTTCTGCTTCTGCATGACTGGTTCTTTGAGTGGCCAGCCATAGAAATGAGGGGTGGGGGTGGGAGTGAGAGTGTCTAGCTGCAAAAGCTGAACTAAAACAGGAATGTGTCACCTTCATTGGTCTCTGAAGTGTATTTCAATCAAAGTTCTCCATCTTATATATTGTATTCAAAAGTAGCAGAAGAAGTGGTTTACAGAGAGGCAGTCTTCTTGGTTTAAAGTACAAGGCTCGTTACAACTTCAATCAGCAAACAATTCTATTTTTATTTCCTTTTATCTCTCTTCCTGTTATCTCTTCCCACATTCCATGCAGTCATTTCTAAATATTTTAGTTTTCTGTTGCTTCCCATCATTGTAATATCTAAGCAAGCTTCTTCCCTATAAAAACAGATTGAAACGACAACATATTGGTCCACATCAGTGGTCTTCAACCTTTTTTGGATCAGTGCACAGTTTTTCAATTTTTTCACATTTACAGTAAGTTTACTGCCCATCTACATAAATCGTTACTTTTTATAAATTACCACTGTCGTTAAATTAATTGTTACATTTTCGTACTGTTAATCACTAATTATAATTTTCAATTTATTTAAATTTTAAACTCAGATATTTTAAATAGGATATCAAACAAATTTCATTCAAACAAAATTTAATCATTATTCATACAAACATTTTATAAATGACAGCCAGATGTGCATGGCCATTACCTCCTTCATTTATTTTTGTAGCGCCCACCAAAAATCACAAAACACCCACTAGTGGGCGGTATTTCCCAGGTTGAAGACCACTGGTCTCCATGGTGCCTCTGACTCTTCTTTCTTTTGGAGATCTAGAAACCTTGCTAGGGTAATTTTGTTTGGTTGATCTTGTTAGTTTTGGGCCTTTTTGGTTTTTGGGTGAGGAAGGAGCTGGTGTCAGTGCTGAGCTTATGTGGAAGAGACGTATCAGAGGAACAGTCTATCTGCTTCCTTCGTCTACTTCCATTCATATTCAGATTTTTTTTTCAAATCCTGTGCATGGAACAACCTCTCTCTTCTTTGTGTTCAGCACCACTAATTTTTCCTTCAAACCCAACTTCTTTTATTTAACCTTTCAATAAATGGAAGAAAGGGGAGGTTGATAATAATGAATATAAATCAGAATTTAGGAACTGTAGACAACTGTCAAGGGAAGCCAATGGACATAAGGAGAAATCTCTGGCTAGCTGAGTTAAGGATAATAAGCAGGGTTTTTAAAATATATATATTAGCAAAAAAGGATTTTGATAATGATATTAACCGGAAAAAGAGATACTATAGGCTCATCATGTGGTGACTGTACTATTTCTTCTCCTTTAGTATCTCTGGAGGATGAAACAAAAGCTACTAAAGTTAACGTTTTTAAATCAGCAGATCCAGATAACTTGCTACCCAGAATTTTTAACGAGCTGGCTGAGGAGCTTTAATGTTGATTTTCAATAAGTTTCAGAGCAGTGGGGAAGTTCCAGAAGACTGGAAGAAAGCTAATGTTGTGCCAATTTTAAAGAAGAGAAATGATGACACAGAAAATTAAAGTCCAATCAGGCCAACATCGATCTCAGGTAAGATAATGAAGTGGCTAATATGGGAATCAATTAATAGAGAATGAAAAGGGGATAATGTAATTAATACAAATCAACATCTGTTTATAGAAAATGGATCTTCCCAAACTAATTTGGTATCTTTTTCTGATGAAATGACAAGTTTGCTTGATTAAAGTTAATAATGTGGATGCGAAATAGTTACACTTCTATAAGGTGTTTAACTTGGTACCATATGACATCTTGGTTAAAAAACTAGAATGATATAAAATGAACATAGCAGACATTAAATGGATTAAAAACAACTAACTGATAGATCTCAAAATACAACTGTCAACAGAATCATCATCAAGTGGATCTGTCTCTTGTGAGGTCCATAAGACCCTATGCTGTTTAACAATTTTATTAATGTGTTCTGGAAGAAAACATAAAATCAGCACTGATAAAGTTTGCAGATGACACAAAAATTGGGGGTGTGTGTAAATAATGGAAAGAACAGGTCAATGATTGAGAGCAATCTTGATCGCTTGGTAAACTGGACATAAGCAAATGGTATGTATTTTAATATGACTAAATGTGAATGTGTACATCCATGAACAAAGATTGTACTTTACAGGGTGAAGGACTCTGTTCTGGAGAGACTCTGAAAAAAGTTTTGGGAAGGGATCATTGGTTGGTAATCAGCTGAACATGAGCTCACACTGTGATGCTGTGGCCAAAAAAGCGAATGCGATCCTGGAATACATCAATGAGAATCTCGAGTAGGAGTACTGAGGTTATTTTATTTTAGATTTGGACTGCTGCAGCCATTGCTCGAATACAGGTATTGCTTTCATAACATGTATTCTTAGCTAAATCCCTCCTTTGCAAACTTTCATTTTATGGGGAAAATACCAAAAATAGGCCCCGATCTTACAAAGAATTTTGCACACCTGCTTAACTAGGGAGCAGTCCCTACTCCAAAGAAATACTCATGCATCTAAAGTGAAACATATGTAAGTCTTTACAGGATCAGGGCCATAATTAGCACGCCTGAAACTACTTCACATTTAGGATGTGCCAGGCTCCAAAAGGGCAGAAGTTGGCTTGATAAGTACACAGCACATGGCAACTAAGTGTTAACTCAGTAAGTGGAGAAAAAACATTCTGGGACCAATGAGACACACGACAACCATCTCCGCTCTTTGCTTTGTGTTGCATCCTGTCCCACCTCTGTTGTTGATATTGTCTCTATTTAGGGTCTGATTCTACTCTGAGTGAAGTCAATGGCAAAGCACAATTGATACTTCTGAGTGCAGGATTGAGCCGTTGGATTATAAATCTGTTGGGGGCAGGAACCATGTCCTCATATTTATCTGTAAAATGCCTAGCACACATCTGATAATTTCATGGTAGTGTAATGTAGTTTCTTGCCCTGCCATTGGGAAGCACCACTTTGGGAAGAAGAGGAAAAGTTTGTTAAATGCTTTGTTTTCTTTTCTGTTTCCCTACTTGGTGCCCCTGGCCTCTGCCTTCCTTTGCTTTGTTTCTAGAGTATGATGAGGCTGGGAAAATAAATCAAGATTTCTCAATAGCATCATGGAAGCCTCAAACCAGCCTCAAAGGAGACTGCTGCAGCAAGTGCATGAATGAAGTAGTAAGAGTGGACAGGCACAGACAGACTGCCTGGTTTGCACGGTTTATATAATGTCAGATTCAAAGGGGTAACTGTGTTAGTCTAATTCAGCAAAACAAACAAGGAGTCCTGTGGCACTTTTAAAGACTAACAAATGTATTTATCGCATGAGCTTTCATGGGAGAAATAAATTTGTTAGTCTTTAAGGCTATGTCTACACTGGGGAATTTAGGTCAACTTAAATACGTCGACTTTAATAAGTCAACTTTGTCGACCTTATTAAGTCGATTTAGAGAGTCCAAACAGGACTCTTAAGTCGATTTAAAGGGGGCCTTACTAACTCGACTTAGAGAGTCTGCACTAGACTCTCTAAGTCGACTAGTTCGGTCCAGGGAGAGCCAGCCCCGCATGGGGCTGGCTCTCCCCAGGGCAGCAAGCCCCTGAGCGGTCCGGGAGAGAAGGGAGCGAGGAGCTCCCTTCTGCCCTGGACCACTCGGCTCCCTTCTGCTCAGGACTTCTCAGATACTGGGGAGAAGGGAACCCTTCTAGCCAGGACCTGAGTGGTCCTGGCCAGGAGGAAGAGTGGGAGACCTGCGCTCCAGCTGCTGGCTGCTGAGCAGCTGGAGCGGGGATCCCGGGGAGATGGGACCGCAGGGTCTTCCTTCTCGCCAGGACCACTCGCGGTCCCTTCTTGCCTGCTTAAGTTGACTTAATTTACAAGTGTAGATGCACCCTAAAAGTGCTACAGGAGTCCTTGTTAATAATGTCAGAATTGTTTTAAAAACATTTCTTCTAATCCACCCTTGCTAGTAGCCAACCCCATCCCATATGTCGAAGATCTCTTACTTTTGTGTGGCCTTGATTCGGAGGATTGGAGCCTTTCATAGAGATTAGAGATGGAAAAGAGATTTTGGATCATCTAAAACAGGCCCCTGCCATAGAGAGAGGCTGATCCCTGCAGCATATTTTCTAGTGCTTTGAATAAAGGTGCTAATGACTTGCCTATTGGAGTCAGGGAGACAGACCTTCTTGCTTACAGACAGCCCCCCAACCTTAAACGGATACTCATCAGCAACTACAGATCAAACAACAGAAACATTAAAGCAGGAACATGTCCCTGCAACAGACCCTGCTGCCAACTTTGCCCTCATATCTACACTAAAGACACCATCACAGGACCAAATCAAGCCACCTACTCCATCAAGGGCTCATTCACCTGTTCCATCATGTGCCAGAAATGCCCCTCTGCCCTGTATATTGGACAAACAGGACAGTCTCTGCACAAAAGAATAAATGCACACAACTCTGACATCAGAAATTGCAACACTAAAAAACAAATAGCGGAACACTTGAATCTCCCTGCTCACTCCATTGACGACTTGCTAATAGCTGTGTTGAAACAGATGAGTAACGAATCACAGCTTCAAAGAGAAACTGCAGAACTTGAATTTTTATGCAAATTCGACTCAGTTGCTTTGGGGTTAAACAGAGACTACGGATTTTTCTCTCATTACAACAGGTGATTTGACCTCACCTTCCTCTATGTGCTGTTTCCCAGTGTTTGAATCCTAACATCTATTTTGATTTGCTGTTACAGCCTGACCTGATCCTATGTCATACACTTCCCTGCATTTAATTTACTCCCATTCTGTAAATTTCCCATCTTCAAAGCATCTGACGAAGTGGGATTTTCTCCCGCAAAAGCTCGTGCGATAAATACATCTGTTAGTTTTCAAAAGTGCCTCAGGACTCTGTTTGTTTTTCTGGAATAGACTAACAGGGGTCCCCTTTTGGAACTTGATTGATGTTAAAGAGATTGTGCAGGTTGAAGTACTCTCCTTGCGAGCTAAAGCTCTGGGGATTCTTTGTATTGCAAAGCAGCGGCATGAAGGGAGCGTTGATGCTCAGGCACACCTTTTTGAAAGCCATAGAGTCCTGAGGAGGCGCTTTGAGTCTGAAGTGTAAAACTCAGTGACTAAGGCAGTCAGTAAGAGGGAACTGTCTTGCTAAGCTTTTAGGTTTGTGTGTGTGAGAGAGGGAGAGAGAGTCTGGATCAAGGGAGGCTGTTACTTCTGAGAACAAGGAATTTGAGGGATCTTATATACAGTTTGTCACCACACCCATTCAAGCAAAGAGGACCCCTATGTTTGTAAAGACTGGCTGCATCTGACTCTCCAGCTGTGTGGACTGACAGGTATCTGGTCTTAGACGCGCTCACCAGCGAGGCCAGTCTTGCAGGTATGATCGGAACATGCCTGTGGGATCAGCCCAGCTGGTGAGATAGGAGGAGAAATGCCTAATTCGAGGTCACTAGGGCTCCAAGCAGCTTATCAGTCATGGGGAGGCATCAGGACTTAAGGCTAGAGTGTCTCCCACCTACATAGCATTCTCCACACAAGCACTTTTACTAGCACAATTTATGTTCCCTAAGGGTTTTTTTTTTCCCCACATCCCTGAACAACAAAAAGTATTGCCAGATTATATGCCAGTGTAGACAAGGCCTTAGGCAGCTTTCCCATCTGTGGAAACTTTGGTACCTACAGGATGAGGCAGCAGTTAAGCCAGGCAGTGGTTTGGAGCAGTGGTTCTCAACTTTTTCAGGGTCATGATGTGACTGGGAGGGTTCCCGGCCATGCACGACACACCAACGCTCCTCCGGGAGCCCCACGTCTTCCCCCCAGCAGCCCCAGAGCCCCATGTCTTCCCCCAGCAACTCCACAGCCCCGAGTCTCTCCCCCACAGCCCCGGCTCACCCGGCTCCCGGTTCTCCACCCTGCACCACACTCATCTGCCAGAGCCAAAGGGGATCCCATAGCCATTGGAACCCGCTCCCGGGCCAGGCCTGAGGCCACATGGCATTTTACATTTCTTCTTCGAGTGATTGCTCCTGTCCATTCCATATTAGGTGTGTGCGCGCCTCGTGCACGGAACGCCGGAATTTTTTCCCCTAGAGATCCCGTAGGGCCGGCTGTAGCGCCCCCTGGAGTGGCGCCGTTGCGGCACCTCTATATAACCCACAGCCGGCCCTACCCTCCTCAGTTCCTTCTTACCGCCCTGACGGTCGCTGGAACATTGGCTAGTTTGCTAGCAGTACCCTAGTTCGCAAATTGCTTTAGATAGTTCCCATTTGGTTAGTAGTCGTTCTTCCATCGAAGAGCCCCGTCTCGGGGCCGGGGCATGCCAGGCTTCAAGGCTTGCGGGGCCTGTCGCAAGCCCATGCCCCTGGACGATCCGCACCATGAGTGTTTGAGGTGCTTGGGGGAGTCCCACCTTCGAGAGCGGTGCAAGATTTGCCGGGGGTTCCGCCCAAGGACCCAAAAAGAGAGGGAGCACAGACTCAAGCTCCTCCTGATGGAGGACGCTTTGCGACCGGCAAGCGCCGGGGGGGCCGGGTCCAGCACGGCACCGTCGGTGCGGAGCGCCCCGGAGGCCATTGGCGAGGTACCGAGGCCCGCTAAATTGGCGAGGGAACCGTGGCACCGGCTCCCGCCACCGGCGCCGAAGCACTCGGCACCGCCACCACGGCACCGCTCCCTCTCCCCTGGTCCGGCTAAGAAGAAGAGGCGTTCGGACAGAGGTAGATCGCCTGTCAAGAGCTCGAAGCAGGGAGCGCAGACGGTACCGGGCTCGGACCGTCAGCTCCGAGAGCTGCAGGCTCCGACCCCGTTGACTCCGGGCCGTGAGAAGGTTCTGTCGAGTCCGGGGTCCAACGCCTCACCCACCAGGGCGATCCTGGATGAAGACCTCCAGCTGCCCTCGACGCCAGAGACATTCGAAGCGGCTCGAGATCTCATTGCGCACACGGCACCGTGTGCACCAGAGACCCACCCCCCGGCACCGCAGAGATCGGTGCCGTCGAAAGGGAAGCCGGCGCTGCTGCACCGGAGCCCTCCACGGCACCGTTCGCCGTTGGAGCAGGCGCGGCCTTCACCTACAGGCCAGGCCCACGGGGAGCGTTCCCAATACTTTTCGCCCCCGGAGCGGCACCGATCTCCCATTCCGCCAGCGGTGATGGCGGCAGCAGGGGCCCCACGGTACCGGTCCCCACCAGAGCGCCTGAGCCGTGAATCCTCGCGGCACCGTCGTCCATCGGCACCGCGACAAATGACCCCGGCGACAGGGCGACAAGACTCGCCGATCCGCGGCACAGCCCCACCTTGGTCCCCCCGGAGCAGGTTCTCCTCCGAGTCGGGTGACAGTATGAGCTCCGCCAGACGGAGCAGGAGCCGCTCGGGGAGGAGAGAGGTCAGCCATGGCCAGTCGCGGTGCGGGCCCCAGTGGCAGCCACCTCAACAGTGGCCATTCTGGACCCCATGGGCATACCATCAGGCCCAGGGCCCCTTGTCGGAGAGGCCTCCCTCCACTCTATCGTCGAGGCATCAGCCGTCCTGCACAGCAAGCGCCCCTCCAGAGCTGGGAAGGGCCCCAGCCCGGGACCGGGCAGGAAAGACCTTGGACGATCCCTCAGCAAAGGAGGGCCCGCAGTCCACAAGGGCACTGGACCCCCCCTCGGACCCCGCTGGAGAATCATCCTCGTCTCCGCCGGATGAGGCAGTGGCAGGGGCAAAACCGGCCACTCTCCCCGATGACAGCAGGTCTCATCAGGACTTACTTAGGAGAGTGGCAAAGATTATGGGCCTTCAGGCAGAGGAGGTCATGGAGGAAGCGGATCCCATGGTCGATATCCTCCTCCCAGAGGGTCCCTCCAGGGTGGCCCTGCCCCTGATTAAGACGGTGCAGAACACGACCAAGGCCCTGTGGCAGACTCCGGCCTCTATTGCTCCAACAGCCAAGCGGGTGGAGAAGAAATACTTTGTCCCCGCCAAAGGCTACGAGCATTTTTACTCCCACCCAACTCCGAACTCGCTGGTGGTTGAGACGGCCAATGAGAAGGAGAGGCAAGGTCACCAAGGTCCTACGCCCAAGTCGAAGGACGCAAGGAAAATGGACCTGTTTGGCCGTAAAGTTTATTCCTCGGGGGGTCTCCAGCTGAGGATTGCCAACCAGCAGGCGATCCTCAGCAGGTACACTTTCAATTCATGGGCGGCCCTAGATAAACTGGCCGACAAGCTGGACCAGGACTCGAGGTCCGAGCTGGCAGCTATGTCAAAGGAGGGTAAGGTGGTGTCCCGAGCCCTCCTTCAGTCGGCCCTGGACGCAGCGGACGCTGCAGCCAGAGTGATGGCCTCAGGCATCACTATGCGAAGGAGTTCGTGGCTCCAAGCTTCGGGCCTTCCCACCGAGGTCCAGTCCACTATTCAGGACCTGCCCTTCGAAGGGCCGGAGCTGTTTGCGTCTCAGACAGACTCCAGGCTTCAGTCACTTAAAGATTCAAGGGCAATGGTGAAATCGCTGGGCCTCCATGCCCCGGCAGCACAAAGAAAGCCCTTTAAGCCGCAGGCATCGGCTCGGCCTTACCAACGGCGCCAGGACTGGGACAGAAGGAGAGGCCGTAACGGGCGCAGGGCAAGCCGTCGCCCCCCGGACCAAAACCAGGGAGGGCAGCGTCATCCCTCCGGCCCCAAGAAGGCCTTTTGAGGGTACGATCGGGGACGACGTACCAATAGTTGCTGCGGATCCAATTCCTTTGCCCTTCCTCAACAGATTATCCCGGTTCCACCGTGCCTGGGCCCTAGTTACCTCGGACCAATGGGTGCTCCGCACGGTGCAGCATGGATACTCGCTCCAGTTCTCTTCACCCCCCCCGCTCCGCCCCCCCCTTACCCCGTCCCTCTTCAGGGACCCATCTCACGAGCAACTGCTGGCCCAAGAGGTTCAGACCCTCGTAGAGAAAGGGGCGATAGAGGAGGTACCTCAAGAACTGAGGGGGAAAGGGGTGTACTCCAGATACTTCCTCATTCCAAAATCAAAAGGGGGCCTCCGTCCCATCCTAGACCTGCGGTTCCTGAATCGTTTTTTACGCAAGATCCGCTTCCGCATGGTCTCGCTGGCCTCAATTATCCCATCCCTGGATCCGGGAGATTGGTATGCCGCCCTCGATTTACAGGACGCCTACTTCCACATAGCAATAACCCCACGTCACAGGCGGTTCTTGCGCTTCAAAGTGGGAGAAAGGCACTTTCAATTCACGGTCCTTCCGTTCGGACTTGCTGCGGCTCCCAGGGTTTTCACCAAGTGCCTGGCAGTAGTGGCAGCCTTCCTCAGAAGGAGGAGAGTTCAGGTCTTCCCATACCTGGACGACTGGCTCGTACGAGGCCGTTCGCCAACAGAGGTGTCTTTCCATCTACAGTTCATACAAGACGTGTTCAGTCGTCTTGGTCTACTGGTCAACCAGCGCAAGTCCTCCCTAGTGCCGGTCCAACGGATAGAGTTTATAGGGGCAGTCCTGGACTCGACAGTAGCAAAGGCATCTCTTCCTCGATCACGGTTCCAAGTGATCCGAGATACTATAAGGGGGTTACAGAGACATCCGCTGGCTTCGGTAAGGATGTGCCTAAGGTTACTGGGGCACATGGCGGCCTGTACCTACGTGGTCAGGCATGCTCGACTACGTCTACGCCCCTTTCAGCGGTGGCTAGCGTCAGTGTACCGCCCAAGCCGGGACGATCTCGACATGATAGTGGCCCCTTCCGCGCAGGCTCTGAGGGACCTAGATTGGTGGTGCCAGGAGGACCAGGTCTGCGCAGGGCTACCCTTCCAAGCCCCAAGCCCTTCCATTTCCCTGGTGACAGACGCGTCAGATCTGGGCTGGGGGGCACACCTGGGCCAGCTACGGACCCAGGGCCGCTGGGGGAACGAGGAGCTCCGGTTCCACATAAACGTGAAAGAGCTCAGGGCAGTTCGTCTGGCCTGCCAGACATTCAAGGAGCACTTAAAAGGGAAAGTAGTCTCCATCCAGACGGACAATACAACTGCCATGTATTACATCAACAAGCAAGGCGGTCCCCGCTCCTCCCAGCTCTGCAAGGAAGCGCTCACCCTCTGGGAGTTTTGCATCCTACACTCAATCCTGCCGGTAGCGTCATACCTACCGGGATCGCAGAACACACTGGCCGACGACCTCAGCAGGAAGTTTCAGACCCACGAGTGGTCGATGAAATGGGAGGTCCTGAGAGAGGTCTTCCAGAGGTGGGGAACTCCCCGTCTGGACCTCTTCGCCTCAAGCTCCAACGCCAAGTGCGCGCGTTTCTGCTCGTTCAGGGGACAAAGCCCGGGCTCCATAGCGGACGCGTTTGCGATCCAGTGGACGGGGGAACTCTTTTACGCCTTTCCCCCAACGCCTTTAGTGAACCAAGTGCTTCTAAAGATCAAGCACGACAAGGCCACAGTGATTCTGGTGGCCCCAGCATGGCCCAGGCAACATTGGTACACAACCCTCTGGAACCTCTCATCCAGGGCCCCGATAGATCTGCCCTTGTTGCCGGACCTCTTGTCGCAGGACAACGGCAAACTCCTGCACCCGAACCTCCAATCGCTCCACCTCAAGGCGTGGTACCTGAGTGGTTGACCCCGAACGAGCGGCTATGCTCGGGGGAGGTCCAGGAGGTCCTGCTCAACAGCAGGAGGCCCTCTACACGCTCCGCTTATGGGGCAAAGTGGAAGCGGTTCTCGGCCTGGATGGCAGACAAAGGGATCGCTCCGAGGTCGGCCCCGCTCCCAGATGTCCTCGACTACCTGTGGCATCTCAAGTCGTCGGGATTGGCAACCGCTTCAGTCAAGGTCCACCTGGCAGCCATCTCAGCTTTCCATGCGGGAGCGGAAGGGGGCACAGTCTTCTCGGCCCCAATGGTGAAGCGTTTTGTCAAAGGCCTCGATAAGCTCTTCCCCCCCACCCGTCCACCGGTGGCGCAATGGGACTTAAACCTGGTCCTGACTCAGCTGACAGGCCTGCCCTTCGAGCCTCTAGCTTCCTGCTCACTGCTGTGCATGTCTTGGAAGGTGGCCTTCCTCGTGGCCATTACATCGGCCAGAAGAGTGTCAGAGCTACGGGCCCTGACAGCAGATCCGCCCTACACGGTTTTCCATAAGGACAAGGTACAGCTGCGCCCGCATCCGGCCTTCCGTCCAAAGGTGGTGTCCCTTTTCCACACCTGTCAGGACATTTGTCTACCTGTGTTTTACCCCAAACCACATGCTTCGGACAGGGAACGCAGACTGCATACTCTAGACGTACGCAGAGCCCTGGCGTTCTACATAGACAGGACGAGACCTTTCCGCAAATCCACCCAATTGTTTGTGGCAGTAGCGGACAGAATGAAGGGAGAGCCCATTTCATCACAAAGGCTCTCCGGATGGATAGTCGAGTGCATCCGCGAATGCTACAACCAGGCAAAGGTTACACCGCCCCCGATCAAGGCACACTCGACAAGAGCTCAGGCCTCCTTGACGGCCTTTCTAGGGGGTGTGCCGTTAGTGGACATTTGCAAGGCAGCCACGTGGTCTTCAGTCCACACCTTCGCGGCACACTATGCGATCACGCAACAAGCGAGAGAGGACGCGGCAGTTGGCAGAGCAGTCCTGCTCTCAGCGAAGCTGTAATTCCGACCCTCCGCCTCAAGGTAAGGCTGGTGATTCACCTAATATGGAATGGACAGGAGCAATCACTCGAAGAAGAAGAAGAGGTTACTTACTGTAACTGGTGTTCTTCGAGATGTGTTGCTCCTGGCCATTCCACTTCCCGCCCTCCATCCCCGCTCGGAATAAGAGCAAGAAGGAACTGAGGAGGGTAGGGCCGGCTGTGGGTTATATAGAGGTGCCGCAACGGCGCCACTCCAGGGGGCGCTACAGCCGGCCCTACGGGATCTCTAGGGGAAAAAATTCCGGCGTTCCGTGCACGAGGCGCGCACACACCTAATATGGAATGGCCAGGAGCAACACATCTCGAAGAACACCAGTTACAGTAAGTAACCTCTTCTTCCTACTCTGGGCCAGTGCCTCAGCCTGCTGCAGAGCAGTTTTAAAAACGCCCCACCCCCTGTCTGGCCCCAGCTCCCAGACACAAGCAAGTGAGCAGAGCAGCCTGCACAGGAAGGCTGTCAGCGTCACGGCCCATGGCTGCCTGCGGCTTTTGGCGGTAGCTGCTAACCCGCAACACCCTCACGGCTACGCAGCAACACATTTTTGTGTTATGACACGGCGGTTGAGAACCACTTGTTTGGGGAATGTCAGCATCATCTAAATATTGGGTGCAGGCATCTAACGAGGCTGTTGGGCATATGTATCTTTGTGAATTTGGCACTTACTATGTGCCTCATTTGTCCCACCTGTCCATGGGGATGAGATTTCCTGGCTACATAGCGGTGCTGTGAAGATAAATTCACTGGTGTTTGAGGCGCTGTCTTTGCTGTCCCCCTACAGCATCCAGTATAAAGTGGATCATTTGTCTCATTTTAATAAACAATCACCTTGAAAGAGATATTTTGTATTGCAATAAACATGACACACTTAAAGTGTGCATATCCACAGCTCTTGTTACCATTCAACAAACCCAAAGCAATAAGATCATTGAGCTGTAGTTGAACAGGTAATATAAAACCAGTTCATCCAAAACCAAACCCCCACCAAGCAGAGCCAGACTGGTCACAACAACCAGTAACATACCCATACTCAGTGAAATCGATTACACTGGAGGCAGTTATTGCTTCTGCCGAAAACAGCAAGTGCAATAACCATCCAAAAGGGAAACATTTGCAAAGGGTGTTTAAAAAACAAACAATTAAGATAAACAATCCCATGACTCCTCTAGGGCAACATAATGGGAGATACAGTGAGAAAATAGCTTCTCAGATATTGGGAACTTCCATGACTACTGCACTTTTACCAGAGGCGGCTTTTGGGGTAGGCGAAGCAGGCAGACGCCTCGGGCCCCAAGCAGGAAGAGGCCCCGTCGCCTGCTTCGCCTACCCCAAAAGCTGCATCTGCCTTGGTCAGCAGCAGGAGGAGGAGCTGGGCTTAGGGAGCCAGGGCTATGGGGTGGGGAGCTGAGGCAGGAGGGAGGGCAGGGTAGCGAGGACGGGCCGGGAGTGGGGGGAGTGGGGCCACAGAGAGAGGCCCCCATGGGCCTGTGGGGGGCCCCACAATGGGTCTTCGCCTAGGGCCCCCAATAGCCAAAGGCCGCCTCTGACTTTTACTGCCTCGGAAACGTTTTTGTAGCCAGCGCTGCTGCCATGTGCTCCTCACAGATTGGTCTACTGCAGGGCACCCATTCTTTTTCGAGGAAAGCTTAGTGCAGAGGAAGGACTCATTTATCCCTAATGCAGCTTAGCAGTCATAAAAGTGGCAATAATCGTTCGCTGATAAGGGCAGGAAAAAGGCAGGTCTCAGTGTTCACATGACCCAGGGCTGGGTTTTGACAAATGGTTGTTCAGGAAATGGGAGATGTTGCTGGCTTTGAGATAGATGATGGGCTTCATCAGTAGTATGTAGGTAATGCTACAGGTATATTACAGAGAAGTTACTTTAGGGGTGGGTTATATCATCTTTTCACCTGAAGAAAATTCATCTGTTACTGACATCTTTTGCCTTGATAGTTTATTCATTTTTCTTTTAAAGAACCCCCCAGACTACCCAGAGAGCGAGCACTATTCAAGCACATTGACGGTGATGCTGTTTGATTTTTCTGTTGTACATTAGACAACTGCTTTTTTTTTTAATGATTCATTGTTCTAGATTGCTTTGGTACAAGTCTATAGACATCTGTATTTGATTTGCAATTAGTGCATGACAGTTTTTCATGTTGCTTGTTTCTACACAGTCTTCCATCATTTATATTATGGTATGTTTTAGGTCAGGAACTGGAACCATCTGGTATTCACTATGTCTGTCTTTGAAGGTATCTCAATATAGAATTAGATGGTAGTTTAATTTAGCCTAATTTAGCATTTTAAAAGGAACGCAGTGTATATGCTGTTCTTATGAGGAGTTTGCTATGTAGGGGCCAGGAAACTCAATGAGTAGAAGCTTCAAAATAAAAAGGGATTTGTTTTATTTCTTCCCTCAAGCCACATTTTACAAATGTTACATTTATGTAACATTCAGAAATGGACTCACGCTTATGAAGGAAGTTAAAGTGCCATACTCAACTTCCCTTGACTACTTGACTGGAGCTGATGTTAGCAGTAGACGCTTCGAAAAGTGAAAACATACCCTGTGTGCTTGTAGTATTATGGCATAGGAGTGAGAATTAAGGAAGCAGCTATTGAATCCCCTTAACTTTTATAGGTTCTAAATCAAACCCCTAACTTCATTTCATTACAGTAGTGTGTTCAGATGTTCTGTAGAAAGGAAAAAATGACACCCCATGAATTTCTCCATCAAAGGCCTTGAATTTGCATTTTGCGTCAGAGCTTTAAGTTTCAAGGCAGACTCATAAGTATTTGTGTTTCAAAAGGGAAGCTAGGGTTGAGTGACGTTTCTGAAATAAAAGCACAGGATGGGTAACTATATATCTTGGGCAGCAAGTGATAGGAGGCAGAGCTTTTCCTTTCTATATGAACAGTTTAGATCCATCGTAAACTGTATGGGATAAAGCGTTTTTCTTTTAGTAACGTGGAGATCTATCTGTATATCTAAGAGTTTTACAGCGCCCCCATCAGCATTGTGTTTGAGCACCTTTCATGTCAAATCAACTATCAAAGTACTCTGGGAAGGAATCTTGCACAGTTCTCTGAGCCAGATTCTCTCACCATTACTCACATGGATGAGCATTCATGGTTCATGAAAGGCAATGGGACTTGAGTGAGTAAGGTCTCGCCAACATGTGTAAGAGTACACCACAGTCTAACCCTAATAATGCAACCCAAGATGCATATATTCAGCTGATGTCAGTTGGTGTATCTCTGATGACTTCAAAAGAGATGTAACAGTTGAGGATTTGGCCCAGATGCTAAGTGACGCAAATATTTGTAATTCACACCATATTACTTTGAAGTAGGTGACTACTGCAGTTCCCAAAGGTCTAGATTTTTGTGGACTATTTTTGTGTGATTCTAGTGTTCCAGAAAATGAAGTGACCCATAATGCATTGAGAGTAGCTTTTCAAAGCTTCCTCACATGGGCTATTTTTACACTTAGAAATTTAGATCAACTTTACTAAGTTGACTTTACTAAGTCCACTTTAAGTTGACCTTATTAAGACAACTTAGAGAATCCACACAGGACTCTTAAGTTGACTTAAAGCTGGCCTTACTAAGTCAACTTCGAGAGTCTACATTAGACTCTCTAAGTTGGCTGGTTAGGTCCAGGGGGAGGTGAGGCTCCTTTGGAGCCTCAGCTCCCCAGGCGAGGGGGGACAGCAAGCCCCAGAGCGGTCCGGGGGAGAAGGGAGCACGGAGCTCCCTTCTGGCCCAGTCTGCTTGGCTCCTTTCTGGCCAGGACCGCTCAGGTGGCGCTAGTGGCTTCCTGGGGAGAAGGGAGCAGGGGCTCCCTTTTTCCCCTGCCCTAAGTCAACTTACGTTGTAATTTGACTTAGGGTGTCCACACTGGCTTAAGTCGACTTATGAAGTTGACTTAAGCTTTAAGTCGACTTAAAACCAGGTCTTATTAAGTCGACTTAATTTTTCCTTAAGTCGACTTAAGGAAATTCCAGTGTAGATGCAGAGTAAATTAAATCGACTTAAGCCTGCTTAAGTTGACTTAATTTACTAGTGTAGACGCACCCTTGGTGTTGACAATGCATCTCAATTCTGACTTGCATGGCTCTTGTGATTCTAATATTTAACATCTATTGAGCTGAATGAATATTGTGCATCTATAAGAGGAACTGTGAGGCCACCAATCTCATTTTCCACTGGCGAATTAACACAGGATTTGGATTCAGGTGCCTAGAGATGAAAGACTAATACATTAACCCACTGTGCCATCTAATCCTACAGGGTTATTTATACTTCCAAAATCCTCTTTATTCTTTTATTTGTGAATACACCCTCTCTTCCCCTTCCTTCCCTCATGGGCCCCCATTACATTGGACTGTTGAGTCCTCAAATGCATTTACAAGCCAACTGGAACAATTGCTACTAACCATTAAGCCAGTCCAAATGTGGAGGGAGTCAATTTTTTTGCTTGATGCTTGTGTAGCTGTCACTGACCTGGATAGAAGTTATAGGAGGGCGACCAGGATAGAACAGGCAGAGGTTAGATTGGTTGGATCTCTTTATACAGGTGCCACAGCTTCTCTTTGTTTATTTTAACTCCAGGTGCCCAGATGCTTAGCTTTGTGCAGTCTCAGCAGCACAAATGGAATGTAAAAGTGCCCCACAGGAACCCCCAAGATTTGGCTCCATCAGGGGATCCTCTGGGGGGTTAGCAGGAACAAGGTGGAGAGGCGTGCTTGTAGTGGGACATGGCCATGCCAGTGGTTTAGCCCAGGGCACTCTGCCTTATTCCTGGATGGCATGTGGTCCTTGAAGGACTGCTGGATCTGGCACAATTTAGAGTGGTCCTTGGTCTGCTCTAAGTTTTGGTGGGGAACATTTTTGTCCCCGGCTGGCCCAGGACTGGTGAAGTTGAAAGGATCACTCCTCTGCACCCCTTGAAACTCCTCCCCTTT
Organism: Pelusios castaneus; assembly: GCA_007922175.1. Lineage (NCBI taxonomy): Eukaryota > Metazoa > Chordata > Testudines > Pelomedusidae > Pelusios > Pelusios castaneus. The sequence goes on along the minus strand of ML685840.1, from coordinate 9,136,788 downwards.
CACTGGCATGCCAAGATCTACAAAGGGCTAGCAAAGCAAATGTGGGAAAAGCGGAATTCTCTGGACATGGGCCAGCGCCATGTCAATGCCAAGGAACTCCACATTGTAAGAATATAAGAGACAAAACCCAAACTTCTGGTGATGCTCCCAGTACATGTGCAAGTTCTGAATTGCTCAGTTGGATTTTTGAGCCAGGGTGACCTCCAAGGAACCTTGCTATGTGTGTGGACAGCCTGGAAGGCGCCATCTGACAACAAACCCTAACCAGGAGGAGATTCCCTTGGGCAGCCATTTCGCATGCCCAGAGACTCAGGCAAAGACAGCACCTGAGATGTCCCCTAACGCCCCTACAACGAGCTAGTGCAACAGAGGTAACCTCAACTAGTGAACACCATTTGCTGTACTACAATAAACTGTCTGGATACTGACTCCATAGGGGGAATTTAAACAACTTTGTTCCAGACACTGGCTTGGTGCTGCACAATGTTGAGCATATATGTGAACAGACTCACTGACACGTCTGTCTCTGAACAGTGCTTTTAATTTTCCACTTGCTCAGGTTTTATCCTCTTATCCCCACTCACACACATCACCAAGATACCCAAAATGGCCTGTGCCAGAAAAGTTAAATTCAGGAAAGTTTATTTCCCTGAAACATTGAATCTAATGCCCTTTGACCAAAGGCACTGGACCCCACTCCTCTTTCCATGCTCTCTGAGGCTTCCTTTCTCTCCTGCTCAATTATGATCCCACTGGGCCCTCAAGATGGTGGCACAGTAGAGTTAACAAGCCAATCACATTGCATGGCAGCCCTCTCTATTGTATCAAGAGCTACAGAAAGAAAAACAGGAATAGAAAACATACATTTCATCTTAGTGTGATCAGTGATATACCTTGATTTTAGTAAAGCTTTTGATATGGTCTCCCACAGTATTCTTATCAGCAAGTTAAAGAAGTATGGGTTGGATGAATGAACTGGACAGTGGATTGACAGCTGGCTAGATTATTGGGCTCAATGGCTACTAATTAGCATCTTGATACCTACTTGGCAGCTAGTAACAAGCAGAGTGCCCCAGGGGTCAGTGGTGGGTCTAGTTTTGTTCAGCATCTTCATTGATCTAGAGCGTGTGGTGGATTACATCCTCAGAAAGTTTTCAGATGACATTCAGATGTGGGGAGGGACAGGGACAGAATACAAAGTCACTTAAAAAGTAAAAGGACTGGGCCAAAATAAATCTGATGAGGTTTAACAAGAACAGGAACAGAGTCTTGCACTTAAGACAGAAGAATCCCGTGCACTGCTACAGACTGGGGACCACTAGTTTGGCAGAAAAGGACCAGAGGGTTAGAGTGGTCAAGAAGCTGGCTATGTATCAACCATGTGCCCTTTTTGTCAAGCAGGCTAACAGCTTTCTGGGCGGCATTAGTAGGAGAGTTTCCAGCAGATCAAGTTAAGTGATTAGTCCCCTCTATTTGAGGCCTTATTTGAAGTAGTGTCCAGTTTTGGCCCCCACTACAGAAAGGACGTGAACAACCTGGAGAGAGTCCAGTGGAGGGCAATAACAATGATAAGGGGACTAGAGCACATGAGTTATGAGGAGAGGCTGGGGGAGCTAGGTTTGTTTTGTCTGCAGAAGAGAAGAGGGAGGGGGGAATTGATAGCAGCCTTTAACTACCTGAAAGCTGGTTTCAGGGAAGATGGAACTAGGCTATTCTCAGTGGTGGTAGATGACAGAACTAGGAGCAATTGTCTCAAATCGCAGTGGGGGAGGTCTAGATTGAATATTAGGAAAGCTTTCATTAGGAGGGAGGAGAAGTACTGTAATGGGTTACCTAGGGAAGTGGTGGAATCTCCATCCTTAGAGGTTTTTTAGGTGTCTTGACAAAGCCCTGGCTGGGATCATTTAATTGGGGTTGGTCCTGCTTTGAGCAGGAGGTTGGGGTGGGGTCCCTTCCAACTCTGATCTTCTATGATTAGTGCCTGGAGCTTTTAGCTACCCTGAACTTTTCAAACATACACTGGAACAGTAGTTCTTAAGCACTGTGTTGCCACAGAAAAGTGTGTCGTGGCACAGTGGTGAGTGTGTCGTGGGCTAACCCTGCTCCCCCTGCCACCAGACAGCTGCAGCAGCCGTGACACTTGCAGCCTGCCTGTGTTACCCCAGCTAATATAGGCAGTCTGCTCTGCTCACCTGTGTGCTGGGAACTGGGGCCGGGCCGGGACAGGGCATTTTTAAAACTCCCGTCCTGCCGCATGGCCCTGGACCTGGCCAGGAAGTGGGTTCCAGCGGATGTGAGGTCCCCCAGGTGAGTGTGGTGGTAGGGGGATCGTGAGTGGGGGCTGGGGGAAACTGGCTGTGGGGCTGGGAGGAAGTGGTGGCAGGGCAGGCAGGTGGGGGAAAGAGGTGGCAGGCAGTGGGGTTGAAGGAAAGAGGTGGTGGAGCTGCAAGGCAGTCAAGAGAAAGGCAGCAGGGCCAGGGGAAAGAGGGGGTGGGGCAACTGGGGGAAAGAGGCAGTAGGCCCAGGGGGAAAGACTACAGGGCTGGAGGGAGGTGGTGGGGTCAGGAGGAAGTTGGAGGGGCAGCTGAGAGAAGAGGTGGTGGGGCTGGGGGAAGGAGGCGGTGGGGCAGCCAGGCAGGTGGGTGAAGAGACTCCTGTTGGTGGGGCCAGGGGAAGAGCCAGGAGGAAAGAGGCAGCAGAGCTGGGGGTTGGGGGAAGAGACATCAGGTTGCTCTGGGGGGAAAGAGGCAGCAGGTCAGTGGGAAAGAGGCAGCGTTGCTAGGGGGAAGAGATGTGTGGTTGTGGGGCTAAGATGCAGGGCTGGGGGGGTGGGGGGGGGAGATGCAGAGCTCAGAAGTAGGGGCTGCCGGGAGGAGATGCTGGGGCTGCCGTGGGAGAGGTGGGGCTAAGGGGGGTTGGTGTGTCATGCAGAGCTGAGAAGCCTCCCAGCTGTGTTGCAACCCTGAAAGGATTGAGAACCCCTTCACTGGAAGATGCAGTAAATTGGCTAGATGTGTAGAGCCTTGCAGATCTGTGGGTATCCGTCTCAGATCCATGGATATCCACAGACCCACTGTTACACATTGGAGCACAGATGTGGAGTCTATTTTTATCTTCCCAGGGTGCAATTGATTGCTGCAGCTGCTGCTATCATCCTGGTCAGCTGCACACAGGGGAACAGAGAAGCACTCCAATCAGAGATTTCATTGGTGGCCAAGGAAATCTGATTGACAGCACAGCGCACAAACTGCAAACAAGAAAAGGAAGAAGTAGGCGGGACCCATGTAGGGAATGAGCCAACCAAAGTCTAAAATGCTGACTGTAAACCCACTTGTTTGTGGATGGGTTATGGGTACACAGAAAACGTGGCATGCGGATTACGGATCAGGTAGAGACTGACACTGGATGCGGATCAGATCTGGATCCACATTTTTGTATCTGCGCAGGTCTCTATAGCTATAGCTACAGAGTCCTTTCATAGTACATAGCAATTATAAGTAGGCAGGGCAGAGTTTCATTATTATTGTTTAATAATTTTGCCAGATAATGTTGGTGTTTATTATGAGGATTTTAATTTTTTTAAATCAGTTTAAATTTTCACAATTGTGGGAAATTATGGGGGATGGCAGACAATGGGGGTGGAATCAGACAATAATTATTTAATGACAGATGTTGCAATTTTAAAAGTTAAAGCTTTATAACTTTTAAAATACAAATTGTGACTGTCATGTCAAAATATACAAAACAAATAGCTTTAAATCAAACTTAGTTTTCAAGCAGCATTTTTTTTTACTTGACTATCCACTGGCTGATGCAGTTAAAGGCATGTCACTTGTTGGTGACCTGCTTTTAACTTGCACCCTGAAGAACATGATTTTCTGATCTCTCAGCACCTTAGAAACCAAAAGGTGACGTCTTTGACAGTTCCTCCAAGCAGGAGGTAAGAAACACGTATCTCTCTGTTGGGATGTACATTTAGTGTTGTAAGCTAACAAAGTGGATGCCCATTTAAATATTAAGTCAAATGTTAAATGAAGAGATGTGAAGTCAATGGGAAAAGAGCACACTGGAAAAAACAAGCTATGGTGGGTTATCCCAGTCCAGTGTTGGCAACGTGATACCTAACCTTACATTTTCATTCTGTGTGCAAAATTCCGAATGACTCCAAATCCCGTGTGTAGAATGATGGCAAGATATGCCCCATAAAGAACATTGCTACACTTAATTCCATTATTGGGCAGTCACAACACGTTAAAAAAACTGGAGCCTTTCCATTCAGTTAGCTGTGTGCTGAGCTGCATTCTCTGAGGGGCTATGTTTTCCTTAAATGCCTATTTCTTTCTCTAGTCTGTTAGACTGGCATTATCATCCGCCAGTTAGAAAATCATTGTTCCTTGGAGTCCTTTCTCAAAAAGGGCCCATCCATTTTAGCAGACTCAAAGGGTGTTTTACATCATGAGTTGCTCTATTTCTGGATCTGCATGGGGTAATTGTGGGTAATTGCTTTGAATTCTGGTGTCTCCCATCTGCTTTCTGTAAAGCAATAGTTTTCTGACATACAAAAATGAATAACAGGCACTGTTCCTTCTCAGTCTGTGATCAACAGGTAGCAGAGGGAAAGGAATTACGGCTTCTGTTTGACACTAAACAGGAATTCTCTTTGGGGTGAAGTGGTTGGGGCAACATGCAAATGCTCTCATATGCTTTATCAGATCCTATGGTGATACAAGGCTGTCGGTATAAGTGCCTGTACAGAACAGCACAGGATTTCAACCATGTCAGTCCCAAGATATTAGCGAGAATAGGTGGGGAAAGTAATATCATTTACAAGGCCAATTTCTGGTAGTGAGAGAGACTAGTTTTCCAGCTACACAGAGGTCTTCTTCAGGTCTGGGAAAAATACTCAATAAAAGATATTACCTCACACACCTTGTCTCTTACTTTGCACACAATCTTTTCATGTCTAGTGTACAGTAATTTTCTATAGCATGTTATGCAATGGTGCATATTTTATTGCAGTGGCTCCTAACCTGTGGCCCAGGGACCAAAAGTGGCCCACAGGGTCTTTCAAAGGGACCCATGGCTCCCCACCTGGTGGCTGCAGAAGGGAGCTGCTGCCTAAGGACTCAGGTGGAGCGTAGAGCTGCAAGGCTACAAGATAGGTACAGACTGCTTGCTGCAGCCAAGGGGATGGGAGATCACCATTCCCCTCCTCCTGGCTGTAACAGGGAGCCCAGCAAAGTGTTCCTCCTGGGTCCCTACATGCTGGGATCCCTTCCGGTACCAAAGAGGTGTGGGGAGCACTGATCTCGTGATTCAGGTGGAGCGCATGGGGCTACAGAATTAGAGTTTCCTGCTAACGCCAGAGAGACAGGAGATCATCAAGGAGGCAGCTTCCTCCTGATCTCCTTCGTTCTGGCTGCAGTGCCGGGAGGTGCTGGTGGAGCAGCCAGGATCTACCATGTTTGTGGAGGGCCAGGACTCTAAAAATCAGGGTCTTCCAGTCTGGCATTTACTTAGCAGGCCACTCACCGTGACTTAGCTGCTAGGTCATGTGCTTCAAGGTGTAGTGACAGTCACTCACCTACATTCGTTTTTTGTCTGCGATTGTGTGACACACGGTGGGTGATTTGTAGGTTTAAAATGGTGAATGTAAAAATGAGCACAGGAGCATCAAAATGTTTACTTTAAATATGGAGTGATTTGTAGTCCTTCATGGTGTTTTTTATGAGTTGATAGACTGGTGGCCACTGAGGGTTGTAAAAATGGTAGCCCTTGAGCCAAAAAGTTTGGGAACCACCGTTTTATTGTTTAAATATTGGTCTTACAGTAGTTTACACAGACTTTAGGATGTGCTGTGTAGTAAATAATACCAATGTTTTTGTTTGGCTCTCTGCAAATCAAAGGAGAATTTACGTTATGTAAATATTTTGCGAAGCAGTTTGTCTCTAGGCTACCAATGTGTGTAAATATCAGTCCAACTTGATGTAAAACAGTATATCTGAAAATGTAAGGCTGCAGGTTCATACTCACCTGCTAAATAACAGTTGGAGGTCTGTGTAACACTCTTGCTAGTAAAAAAATAACAGAGACAGGAACGTAGCCACTCCCAATAACTAGCCAGACTGTCAGCTAGTGAGTGTAAGTGGATCCAGAAGTCCTGACTAAATGGATCTTTGCTGATTCACACCAACTGTCACTCTGACCACGGGGGTGATCCTATTCCTACTGAAGTCAGTTGTAAAACTTCAGAGGGAGTAAGATGATCACTAGAGGCCAAACCCTGATGCCTGTTCTCACACTGAGTAACGCCTCACTCCATATGAATTCTCACTGAAATCACTGAGACTATTTGCAGAGTAAGGGATGACCAAATGTGGGTGAGAGTATCAAATTCTGCCTCCGGTTGATTTCCGGATGGGAAGCAGCTTGGTCTGGTAAATGAGAGCACAAGACTGGGAGTCACGGGATCTGGTTATAGTCCTGATGTTGCCAACGGCTCATTGCATATTTTTGGTCAAGTCGTGTAATTGCCCAATGCTTCCTTTTTCCCATCCACCAAACAGGGCCGGATCAAAGCAGGGCCTGTAAGGGCTGCAGCCCCAGGCTAAAAGGGGGCACTGGGTTGCAGCCTCCAAGGCTCCTGAGTTGATCCGGCTCCTGCTGCCCGGCTAAAGCTGACACAGCACCGGCAGGGCCTGACGGGTGCAGGGAGGGGCCCTGGGACCCGAGTCTGTGGTTTGCGGCACTGCCTGCTGATCTGCAGGGGAGGGAAGGGGGACTGAAGGCTGGTTCATGTTCACTGTGCTCCCGAGCAGGCCAACTGGTGCACGGTGCAGCCGCCGAGTGCTCTCAGGCCCCCCACGCAGGTTCTGGTGGGGCAGATGACAATATTACGGGGCCGGGTGGGCCAGTGGCAGCTGGTCCCACCCCTGGGGGTAGACCAGCCGGCCCAGGGGTGGGGTGGGAGCACTACGGACTACAGCCTCTGTCTCCAGAGCCACAGGCAGCTGTGGTGGGGGAATGGGCCCCAGGCAGGGGAGGGCCCATAAAAGTGAACAGCCCAGGGCCCTGGGGCTGCTTAATCTAGACCTGCCCTCAAGCGGGGAAGACACTGATGTTTTTAGATATTTGAATGATAAGTGCAGAGCGGGATTATTACTCTAAAACTCACATAATTTGTCAGCAGATTACTTGCACCCCTCCCCCCCATCTGCAATTTAGCGTTCACATAATGGATTAAATATCAGATAGCCAGGAGATTTCATTTCATATGTTGAGTATGAGTATGGCTCCTAGGAAAACTGAGCTACGGTGGCTGGGAAGAGGGAGAGCACAGTGTGAGCATTCATCACTGGAAGCATTGTGCCTGTACAAGAGGGATCTAAAGCCCCTGGAAATTTCACCTGAGGAAGGATGGCAGGAATTAGCTTATGACAAGAGGGTTCAATTTTTGAGATTTCTTTTTTCAGTGCTGCTCTTTAGCTCACAGTCTCCGCTGACTCCATCTTGTTTTTTGAAGCATTCTAGAAACCTAAACAGAGACACTTTCCTCGGATAAAGAATCAATAGCATGTGCTGGTAGTTTCATCTTCTTTTTAATCCAAGATCACTTTTTCTACAATAGCATAATTTAAGAGGAAATAACAGAAAACACTAGTTTCCTTGTTTTCTCCTTGGGTTTCACAGGATTTTAGCAGACCTTAGGAAGCAATCCCTTGCACGATCTTCCTGAACTAACACATGTGATTCTTTCGTTGATGGAAATATACTGTTCTCCTGGGTAGAAAAAGAAGCATCAAAGTTAGTGTAAAGAGTATATTTAGCTGCAAATCGACGTATTTTAATAGTTGCTAACAGTGATAATCAACCCCCCCCCCTTTTTAAAGGAAAATAACTAAAAAGCACCAATGCAAAACTTAATTAAATTCAGTGATTTAAGTCAAGGTTTCTTGCTTGCTGATTTAAATCATGATGGAAATTGATTATTGAAATTGTTTAATTTAAGTCAATACAATCTGCTTAATATTCTACTCTCTTACTAAGGCCCCCAACCCAAATCCCACTGAAGTCAATGGGAATATCCTTCTCCGCAGGACTTTGAGGAGTGTAAAGTGTACAATACATTCCTCCCCTAAATTTGGGGGAGCTAGGAAATTTTCTAGCCCATTCCCTTCCAAAGCTAGCTTTTAACACAGAACACAATATTAGCAGATGTGAATCAAATGCTAGTGCTGAATATTTATCACTTTATTCCTTAAAGATCATGGGTTATTAACAATACTTCTCCATACAGCTTCTCAGAGCTCGCTTTTGGAGTCCATGTAACCCATGAAATAGGGCTCTCCATTTTTCGAGAAGATTCCAGGTCAGTTTGCAGCTTTGGGAACTGCAGGGCTGATACGTGATACTATGCTGTGTCTCCTGTTTTAGTTTACAAGAATGTATAATCCTCTACATCCCATAAAACAATTGATCAGCTATTGCCAGGATGCCAATAGTGCAAACTGTTTCAGGTCACATAAGCTTGTTTCAGCTAAATGTACTGTGTTTGTCTGTCCCCTGGTATGTAGGACCATGTACACACTAGAGACTTGTCCCGCAATAAAGTTGTTACGGGACAAGCAAAGCGTTATAACTATAATGCTTTCCCCCATCCACACAACACTCCTTGTAACGAAAAGGCTCATTCACACGCTCCTTTGAATTTTCGTTACAAGGAGCAGTGCATGGTGGGCATCTATCACACCATGCACTGCTGCAGCCAGCATTTGGGCTGGCAGTGGGGCTCTAGCCACTGGGAGTGCTGGCTTCCCGACGGTAGGGGAGCCCCAGCCATGGGGGAGCCCCCACGATAGTGGGGCTCAAGCCACCTGGAAGCCAGCACTCCTGGCGGCTAAAACCCCGCTGCCGCGGGTATTCCCCCGCGGCTGGAGCTCCTCTGCTGCCAGGAAGCCGGCACTCCTGGTGGCTTGAGTTCCGCTGCCGCCAGGGACCGGGAGCCTTGGCTATTTGTCAATTTCACTGCTTCATTGCAATTTCATTGCTTCAAAGCAGTGAAATTGACAAGTATGACAGCTCCAGTGTCCCAGAGTGGCCTTGATTGGCGGAACAGCAAGAGGGCTGTTGCCGTGCAACGAGCAACGTTTGCGTGTGTATGCTCTCAGCATTATCGCGCGGTAAGGAGCCTTACCGCATGATAATACTCTAGTGTGTACAAGGCTGAAGAATACATAACAAGGTTGTGGGGGAATAGCGATAGCCAATGTAACTCAGTCAATCATCGGATCATTGTCTCCTGTTTATATGCACGCACAGTTCTAAGAAGTCATATCGTGTCAGAGCCCTGGTATATAGCTGTCCGAGGCCATCATGGTCATGAGATCTGACTTCTTTCCCTTGCTGCCCATGTGATTCATGCCTATAATTTAGCCATAATGATAATCAAGTCAGAGTACAGAGAGGTAAAATGACACGCAAGGAAAACTTAGTGGGTGCAAGAAGATGCTTGCCAATAGTGTAGCAGAATAGGATGTCCAGTGCCACCCCTTGTTATGGCTGGACAGGTCGGCATTTTATAGCACCGGAAAGCTGTTTAGTTCATTCTCATTAAATTTATTGGTACAGTGACTTTATTGGAGGCTATAGGTTTGACACAGATGACTCAATGGAAGTGGCAACCATTAGCTCTTGTAAGTATCTCTTTCCTGCACACTAAAATGGTCCATAAGGCAGTAAACCTAGTTTTAGAGGTCAGCTTGCACAAGTAACAGTGAAGAAGAGCTAGAATTTGCTGACTTCTGCAGAATAACTCCTCTGTGTAATTGGAACCATACCTCTCCAATGTGACATTGCAAAGAGAGGAGCTGCTACTAGAGAAAGCAGGCCTCAGGCCTTCTCGTGTGTTAGGAGCAAGTAAGGAAAAGAGGAAATGAATTACAAAATGCCACATTGTAGGAAATTTCAGTAATTATATTAACTGAGAAGCTGGTCACTGGATTTAGAAATCGAAAGCTTGCTTAAGTCGACTTAATTTACTCTGCATCTACACTACACTTTCCTTAAGGCGACTTAAGCAAGCTGCTTAAGTTGACTTAAGGAAAATTAAGTCGACTTTTTTAAACTTCATTTAAAGTTGACTTTAGGCTTAAGTTGACTTTCTAAAGTCGACTTAAGCCAGTGTAGACGTGGAGTAGCCCAGGTACAATGGGGCAAAGGCTGCGCCCCCTGGCACTTGGCCAGGGGTGCCCCCCGCGCCAATGTGGACCTGTCCAAGGTCCCCCTAACCCCTACAAGTTGACCTAGGCGTCCAGTGTGGATGCTCTAGGTCAGTGGTCGGCAAACCGCGGCTCGCGAGCCACAAGCGACTCTTTAGCCTCTTGCGTTTGGCTCTTCAGGTGCGGGCTCCCCAGAGGTGGCGGCGGCGGCGGCGGCGGGCTGGCAGGGCGCCGGCCCCTGTTAGAAAAGCCTGAGCCCCGGATCTATTCCGGGGCCCAGGAACCCAGAGGACTCCAGCGGAACACATGTTCCGCTCTGTCCTACCCCGCAGGCAGGCTGCTGCTCAGCTGTGAGCAGCGGCCGCCAGCTGGGCTGGGGAGTTTTTAAATGTCCTGCCCTGAGCATGCTCCGAAAGAGCAAGTTCAGGGCAGGAGCAGCCTCCTGGCCAGCCGGACGTCCCTGTGGCCTTCTGGCCAGGTAAGCTCGGGGGCAGGCAGGAGCGCGGGTCTGCCTGCCTGCCTGCCTGCCCCATGCGGCCGGGGCAGCGGGGTGGCTGCGGCCGCGACGGGCTCCCGGGTTCACACCTGGGGACTGCCTCGACTTCCCGGGGCCGGGGCCAGGGCCGGGGTCAGCCTCTGGGGCTGGGGTCTGCTCGGCCCTGGGAAGCCGCCGGTGGGGCCGAGCAGACGGCATGCGGTGCGCTCCCCCCGCCCCCACTCTGCTGTGTGCTGGCCAAAGCACTCTCGCGGCTGCGAGAGTGCTTTGGCCA
>ML685840.1:9103203-9125401 GCA_007922175.1 Pelusios castaneus | reverse complement strand
TTGTGGAGTGAAAGAAGATGTAGTGTCGAGAATTGAGAAAGGTATGTTGAGATGGTTAGGAATACCCTTATTAAGTTAATAACAATGTACCTTCCTATATATTTTAAGTTTAAAAAATTTGGCACTCAAAAGAAATTTCAATCGCTGTTTTGTTGATATTTGGCTCAGTTGACTAATAAGTTTGCCCACCACTGCTCTAGGTCGACTTTGTAGGGTGCCCCCCTAAGTCGACTTAAAATTTAGGTGTGGACATGCTAAGTTGACTTAACAAAGCTAAGTCGACCTAAATTTACAAGTGTAGACATAGCCAGAGAGTGCAAAGGAGCCTTAACATCTCATTGGTCAGAATTATATTTGGTAGCCAAATAACTCATAAACAACAAACATGGGTGGGCTAATTATATGCCATATATTAAGTATAATCTAAGCATGTAACCTGCATATTAAGGATAATCAAACCATGTAGGAATTTAGGCATAATGTAACCTGTTGAATTATGCATGCACCGGTTGCATTATGTATATTGTATTTGTATGTTAGAAAGGTATATATATCTTGTGAATCCCATATTCTGGGTTTACTTATATGGGTCCAGGTGGGGTGTGGCGAATCCCGGCTAGGTTGGATGTATAAGGAGGAACTAGCACCTCACACATCCCCACAAAGGAAATGTTGAAAATGTCAGATATGTCAATATTATTTTGTAAAGTCTGGCAGCATGTGGCCATACAATGCCGGTTTGAGTTGTTGCCCTCTAAAAGGGAGATAAAAATGCATCTGAGCAGCTCACATTTTGTCTCTTACAAACAATGAAGAGAGGCAGATCCCAAATGCAGAACAGATGGCACCATTTAGCCAAAATAAAGAGTCTCTTCTGTCTTGGAGCCCCATGCTGTGAAAGAAAAGGTAAGGAAGACCTCACAAGAAAATTTGTGTTACAGTGAGATATTTATTGTTGTTTTAGAGCTAGCAGGAAAATGGTCTTTGTTCTTTTGTGGAAAATTTTTAAAAATTGGAAATAAAAAACCAACAGAATCTTCCATTGAACATTTTTTTGGTTTTCAAAAACCAAAAATTTGGGGGATTTTGCCCCCAAACCATACAGTTTTTCATCAAAAACGTTTTTGAACAAAAAGTTTTGATTAGCTCAACCTCTTCTTGTGCAAAGCTACTCTCCCTGGTGAGAAGTATGTTATAGAGCTCCAAGTGTGTTCAAAGCACAACTGTTTCTTCAGCGTTGCATGAGGAAATAATGTTTTCAGCTGCATGTTACAGCTTTGGGGTATATAGCATATCTGTTAGCAGCTCACCTGATTAGTTACTTGAGTGATACACTGATTTTTGTTGCAAGGGTCTGCAATGGGGAGACTTGAGGGAGAATCTCATATGGGAACTAAGATAAGGCTTCAATGAACTGTTGCTGTCAAATGGGGAATGTTATCTATTTAATTTAAATAGTCATTGCTGCATTTAAAAAAAGTAGGGATTATTTGGTTTCGATTTGCAGCCATACATAAAGTTCTATGAGACGAGAGATAGGGTATGAGCATTTACTAATGAGTTATTGTTGATCTCTAACACAATGAAACATTTTGGGCCGAACTGCCAGCTCTACTAAGTCTACAAAATTTCTATGTGCACCCATTACATACATTAAAAAAAATCTAATTTCACAAACAAATATTGTGAATAAGTGTCCATTTATAAATGCTGCACCATCATGCAGCCCTGAGTTTTGCATAAAATTTTTGCCTCTGGCTCTCCATCCAAACAAAGAGGAGCGGAAAAATAGTCATTGGATTTTCATTGTATAATTAGGAACTGTTCTGAAAATAAATATATCTGTACTATTTCTTAATTCTTTAGTTTACATAGAACAGAGCAAACAAACCCGAGTCTACAAACCACATTGCAGGAAATAAAGAACATATGTCTGAGAAATCTCACCTCCCTTTCAAGATAGATTAACACAATACTTCCATTTACACTCACCCATGCAATCAAATCCTTATGATTTTCTTACAGGAATTTTGAGAAACGCAATCATCATAGGAGTACTCTCCTCTTCACTAGGCTTACTGTAGATTGTAGAGAATTCAAACCATTTCAAACTGAACCACATGTTTTTCAGAACTTTAAATTGGAGCATGCCAAAACTGCATTTCCTTTGCTTTTCATTGCCATGCATTAAACTGGAGGTCTTCAGCCCTTTTTTGCTTACTCAGAATTATTACAGCTAAACAGAACTGTTTCCTTTTACTAGAATTCATATGGTACCAGGTAGGTTAGCAGCATTGGGAACTCTTTAATTAGGCAAAGAATATTTGCTCAGCCGTAGCTCAAATGTGTTTTGTGGGGTTAAGTGTCTACAAAGAGGGTGAAATCAATAGTGTTCTTCTAGCCAGGTTGTATTAGTTTGCAAATATAAGTCAAAATTTAAAATTTACAAAAATTATTTTGAGTCATGCCACATCTGGCTTAAAAGGGTTAAATACTAATAGAATAATATTTAATGGTTTTTGAACTCCGGTTAATAGGAATAGAATGTACTTATTTGGTACATAGAAGGGCATGAATTACACAACCTAGGGTATAATGTATGCTTCCTGCTTGCCATCATCCTACATAATCTTGTCTTGATCCTTGTTCTCCTGTCTGAATGGTTAAGGGCACATTCCATTTAGAGTTCTTCTAGTGGAAAACATGAGTTCAGAATAGGGAATGAAGAATGATGTCTCACTTGACCCTAATAAATCCCCTTCAGTTCCTTCCTTAATAAATGCTTAATTTCCATTCTTTTCTTGAGACCATGACCGGTGCTGACAGCTGTTCAAGGTGCATTTGCAAAGCACTTACTTTATACCTGTCACAGAATTTGATAGAAAAGGAAAGTCTGGTGAAACTATCTTACAGCTTTTAAGACAGAATATCGTTCCTGCTTCAGAGTTGTATAGAATGGAGCAAAAAACACACAGAGGTTGTTTGTTCTATTAAAATCTCTATTTTTAGACTAATTTCTATAGGACTTTTCCAAAAGGGATACTATTTAAAAAAAAATTACTGATGGGACAGTACGCAAGCATAATAATGGCTTCATGTGCATACCACGTGGTAATAGCCTGGCACCAGCTAATTTCTCCCCATTCATCTCCTCCGCTCCCTATGCCCCTGACCCTCTGCTCAGGCACAATTGTGGGCCTCTGGTTGAGTCCTAAGCAGACAAAGTGGCCATTGAAAATAATGGGAGTTTTGCCTTTGGAAGGACAGCAAGATTGGGTGAGTATGTAATATATACAATCATTCCATCCACCACTGAAGTACATCAGCATTTGAACAATGGACAGAAGCACAAGTTTGGTACAGACAGCAAGGAAACTAAGTGAAATCCTCATCCCATTGAAGTCCATGGGTGTTTTGCTATTGATTTCAATAGAGTCAAGATTTCACCCACCACCTGCAGTTGAATTATAGGCAATTTTCTCAAATAGCCAAGGCCCCAGTTTTAGAATTCACTAAAGAGCAAGCACCTGGAGTGTACAGTATTCCAAGACACTCCTGATGCACTGATCACTGTTGAGTTGGAGAGCAGAGTACTACCTACTGAATTATCAAAACTGTAGCCGCTTGGTTTCCCACAGAGGTTTCTTATCTAAGGTTCTGCAGCCCACTATGATTCTGCCAGACTTAGTTGGTGGAATCTGAAGATACCATATCTTGAGGTGATAAAACTGGAGGAAGGCAGGTATTAACATAGTGCTTTTACCTCTTCCATTGTTTTTATATAATCTCTCTCAGAATGGTAATGCACAGATCACTGTAGGCGACATGATGGAAAGACATTACTCAATAGCAGTTAGCTCTCTAATGTGCAGTAGTGCTCAGCAAATAGAAAGAAACCTTTGCTTTGTAACTAATTCAGGTCCCGATCTTGCAAACATCCTTCTAAATCTTTGTTGTTTGTATTACCATAGTGGATAGGGGCCCTAGTCTTAGACCAGAACGCCGTTGTGTTAGACATCGAACTAACGCAGAATGCTGCATGTGTGCGCAACTTCATGCATGCAAGTGGTTCCACTATTGGGGTTTAAATATGTATTCTTAGACCTTCTGGATTTTAAGCTATTTTAACTGAAATATAGTTGACCCAAAAAGAAGAAGTATTTCTAGACACAAGGTTAATTACAAAGCATAGTAAGATGTTTTTTATTCACAACTTGCTACTTACAATTCCAAATTTCTCCTTTTTGTGGTGTACGCTTCTTTCCCATATTATTTTGTTAGCCACCTCGGGGCGGGGAATCAGATTAAGCAAAACCATCATACACCCATAAAAATGAAAGAGGAAAAATAAATTAAAAGTGTGATACTGTAGAGAGATTTAGGTTTTTTTGTATTTGAAATATTATACGCAAATAAGACAGAAAATATTTCCGTTCATTTCTTATTTCTTATCTAGTGAGCTAGTAAATTCCCGCTAATGACTCAGCTTGGTGTTAATCAGATACAAATGTGTGTGTCATTAGGAGGCAAAGAAATCAGAAATCATTTGCACATTATTTTCTGTATCGTTCAATTAATAGCTTTCTCTGACATGGAAAGCCATCAAGGAGTAGGAATTTCAGACCTGGTATTACTATGTTCTGAGTGTCGTACATCTGGTGGTTTCATTGCAAAGTGCTTGGACACCTGGTCTACTTTTAAGATTGATGAAGTCTTTAGTTAAAACTGAAATAAGAATTTTCAGGTTGCTAAACCAGCCATCAGAAAAAGCTCTCTCCATCCCATGAATGGAACAGACACACAGTACAATTGCAAATTAAATACATACATAAAAATTAAATTATATTCTTTAAGGGCTGCAGGTTTGCAGGAACTTTCATTGTATTTTTGAAATTATTTTTCAGTGTAATGCTGTCCTGCCCACTGTGAGCAGGTAATTCTTCCCCCTTTCTTGAGGTCAATGCATATTTTGCTTAAAGAATTCAGGCTCAGATCCAATATTCCTCTAACTTTTCAGATAGTTAGAGTGGCTTTCCCTCTCTTTTTTACATTCAGTTCAGAGGATTCTCCTCTTCATCTTCAACACAATGCACATATGCTCCCATCTTGACTGAAAGGACCACAATGATCGTTCCATCTGACTTTCTGCACAGCACAGACCAGAATGTTTCATCTAGAAATCCCTCATTGAAGGAAATCATTCTTCCCTGCCATGCATATGAATAATACTGAGGTTAGTAACTGTGGTTGAACTAAAGCATCTCTTTTCTGTCCCCTTCTTTTTCTACTAATACTTGACTACCTTTACTCCACCAAGCTTTCCTGTTTGTCTTCCATGCCACTCTTCTCTTGAGCACCAATCGCACTCCTTCAGCCCTGCCTGTTCAGTTATTGTAAACACCAGCCACTGAATGTTAACTATACTACTCTATATTCTAACGATGATTCTCAGATTTTTAATCCTTTGGGACAGGAGGTACGTTCATTGGGTACAGCTGTTCTACTCTATGTAATTATCCATGGTCCTTATAAAGTACCTAATCACATGGTATTTGATAATCATGAATAATGTAGTCCTCTTACCGAGGCAAACGGATTTGAGCCAAGCCATGTTGCAAAGGGCAGGTTTCAACCAAACCCACAAGCAAAATACAATTCCAGTTTTTGTAAATCAGGAAGCAAAACTTTATCTTTGTTCTGTATGCACAGGGAAAAAATCCACAGTTAAAAGTCACTTAAGATTAATGGAGGTAAAGCTTGTTGAAACTAATAAAATAATTGGCTTTGTTCCATGCGGTATAAATACTTTAGGATTTTCTGATTTACAATGTACAGAACATTCCAAGAGCTGTAATTCACTGTTTTAATATAAATTTAAGTTGCCCTTGGAATTGGCTGCAGGATAATCTAAAATACCTTTTAAATTTGTGCCAAGTAAGCTTCTGCCTCTGTGGATTCAGGTAAAGATCTTATTCCACTGAACCCAGAAAGCACTTCTGAATTCTTTAAACAAAACATGGAATTGAGCGGCTGTGTGCCACTGCTCTCAGTAAGCTTATTACACTTACGTAAAATGTGGAAGGCAGCGGTGAACCAGGCAGACAGAGCAGTCTGGACCCTGACCTGCCCAGAAGGCTCCTGAACTATACTGTGAAGGAAGCTATCTTTTCTATGAAGACTTCACTCATGGTGAAATCCCATGTGGGACTTCAGCAGGACCAGAATTTCACCCTCAGACTCTGGGTCCACTCCTAAAATCTCTACTCAGGCAAAATTCCCATTGTTGCTTTGAGTTAGGAGTGCATGATTGGTCTCTTTGTTAACTGTGGGGAAATCCTCCCTTCCTATAAAAAATCTGGGTAAACTGACTGCATGCCAGGATGCTCCCATAGCGGATAGAGAAGGAAATAAACATCCTCGGGATGTTTAACATCAGTAGGGCTGCGCTGTGTGTCTGATACTACATGGGCTGCAATAAGGGATGGTGAGTGGGGAGGAAGTCCATGTAGTTGTGGATGTGCTGGCCATTCCCCCACCCCTACAATACCTCTGTTTGGCACCACGGATAGAGCACAGTTCTCTGCTGAAACCTTTGTGCATGGCTCTCTATGGTAGGTCCCATGGCCCAATCAAACCACACCAATTCCACTGCCATTCAGATGCTGTGCAACTGCGTGGATAAGATTTGCCCTTTGTGTATTGCATTCAGGGAGAAAGATTTTTAGAAACCGTCATCTATGCATGGAGGTAAGATTGCAAAAAGCAGTTGGCCTGTTTCGTTTTAATTAAACATCCATATACAGCCGTCAATCACTTTCTCAGCCTCATTCTTACCTAGTCTAGAGAACTGAATTTTCAGTAAAGTTAACAAAGTTGCCATAAACTTGAAGTTCTCTCTGAAGAGCCACAACATTGACAGCTGTAATGAGCTTTTAATTACTTCCCCTCAGTCAGAACGTTGACTCCTTCCTTGTCATTCGTTAGTGTAAATATACTTTGCATGTTAG
Source organism: Pelusios castaneus (assembly GCA_007922175.1). Taxonomy (NCBI): domain Eukaryota; kingdom Metazoa; phylum Chordata; order Testudines; family Pelomedusidae; genus Pelusios; species Pelusios castaneus. The sequence goes on along the minus strand of ML685840.1, from coordinate 9,118,394 downwards.
AAAGCCAGCTTCTAGAATATAGTGGCTGTTATCCAGACCTGGTATGGAGTTTGATGTGTTCATTCTTATGTGATCAATCTGTGTGTTATGCAGACAATAATATTTGATACAGAACCAGCCCTTGGTCAGAAGACCAACTTTTTCTATACTTCTTCTTTGGAGCTTTGTATTATCTTGGCAACAGGCTTTCTTCTATAAAGCAGCCAAAAGCCATGCCTCCCCTTTGATAACACCCATGGTCGGAGGAAAAGTTGCTATCAGAACATAGGAAGGATGTGTTGTGATCCTCATACTGGCATAGAATCAGAGCCAGGTGTCTCTTAGCTTCCCCTATCAATTTCCTTCTTCCTTGTAACAAACTTTTATGTACTTGAAAATTATCATGTCCCCTTCAGTCTTCTTAGGACTAAACAACCCATTTTTTCCTCTCATAGTTTTCTAAACCTTTAATCATTTCTGTTCCTCTTCTCTGGACTTTCTGCGATTTCTCCACATCTTTCCTGAAATGTGGCACCCAGAACTGAGCACAGTTCTCCAGGTGAGCCTTAATCAGCATAGAGTAGAGTGGAAGACTTACTTCTTGTGTCTTGCTTATGACATTCTTGTTAATACATCCCAGAATAACTGTGTGTGTGTATGTGTTTGTGTGTTTTGCAACAGTGTAATACTGTTGACCCATATTTAGCTTCTGATCAACTATAGTAACTCAGTCTAGGTTGTATTTCCTTAGTTCATTTATAAGAAGGTCATGTGAGATATTATCAAAAGGCTTACAAAAGTCAGGATATACCACAACTATCTCTTCCCCCATCTACAAGGCTTGTTCTCCTCTCAAAGAAAGGTATACAGTTGGTTTTGCTTTTTGAGAAATCCTTGCTGGCTCTTACTACTTATTTTCTAGGTGTTTGCTAATTGATTGCTTAATTATTTGTTCCATTATCTTTTTGGGTACTGAAATTAAGCTGTTTGGTGTGTTATTCTCTGGGTTGTCCTTTTTGTAGACTGGCACTGTATTTTTTCTTTTCCAGTCCTCTGGAATCTCTCCTGTCTTCCATGATTTTTAGGAGATAATCATTAATGGCTCAGATGTTTCCTCAGTCAGTTTTTTGAGTACTTGAGGATGTATTTCTTCAGGCCCTGGTGACTTGAAGACATCTAATTTGTCTAAGTAATTTTTAACTTGTTCTTTCCCTATTTTAGCCACTGATCCGACCTTATTTTCACTGGCATTCACTGTTAGATGTCCAATTGCTACTAAGCTTTTTGGTGCAAAGTGAAAGAGAAAAGTCATTTCGCATTTCTGCCAGTCCTACATTTTCTGTTGTGTCCCCCTGGCCCCTTGAGTAATGGGCCTGCCCTGTCTTTGGTCTTCCTCTTGCTGCTTTTTATTTTTATATAATATAAACAGCTGCTTTCACTTCCCCCTAAACCAGATGGTTGTATTTCTTTTTTAAAAGCAGAACAGCCTTCTTCCTTACTTGTGTGATTGTGGCTTTTTTGGTATCCAGGTGTTCTTAAAAGATTTCCAGTGCTCATTCATGGTTTTCTGATTAAATTCTTCCTCCCAGCTGATTTGGCTCCTAATTGTTTTAAACTTTATGTAATTGGCCCCGTGAAGGGGCCAAGTAGATATATTATTGGTCCGGACTTCATTCTGCTGGCACAGTATAAATGTGATCAAGTCATGATTGCTTGTACTTAAGCTACAATTAACTTTTAGTTGCGTGACCAGTTCCTCTTTATCTGTTAGGACAGTATCTAGCTTTACCTTCGCTGCTCTGCTCTGGTCCTATCATCAACTATGTTCTCACTCACTTTAAGGCACCTTTACATTGTCAGTGAGTTGTAAAAGGGCTGTGCACGTGAATGAGAATCAGCGTCACGGTGCTCGGTTTCGCAGAGTGGAGCATTGTAAAACTACTGTCCTGTCTGAATTGTTGCATATAACACACAGATCTTGACTCCAAAGAATAATGAAATACATTATTAAGCATCCTACTTCATTCCTTAAATTCGTTTCCAGTCAGGTAACAAAGTATGGAAGATTCAGTGGAAGCCTGTCTCTACTCTAACCAAAGTGCATCTAAATTTTCTGTCACTTTGGTATCTAAGCAAGGAGAAATGTCGCATTCTTCAGAGTTCAAACAATATACCTGAGTGGCTCTTGAAAACAAAAATCTAATTCCCGGAGAGTATAATGAGTTCCTAGATATCTTGCCGCTGTCTTCAGGTTTTTGGACTAGTTCTGATCTGTGGCCGAATCCGGAAACTCTTACTATAGCCAAATCACTGTTATTTCAAATGAGACTTACCAAACAGAGTCAGACCTGATCAATGCTCCTGATTCTGGCATCGTAGTGCTGATTGTATCGTCGGTTACATCATGGGAAAAGTATCTACAGATTGTGTGTAAAATGCTGCTGTTCTGAGTTGATAGCATTACACCCATTTTGCATTCATACTAACTAGGCCCAAAGACCTCACTGATGTCAGAAGGAGGTGCTTGAGTAAAAATACATGGAAGAAGTCAGAATTTGGCCCAGGATCTGTCAAATAGGAAATAGCTACAGGCTCCGCTAACGGAGAATTCACAGTATCACTTTGATTGCACTTCTTCCCAAGCCTTGTTTTCGTTGTCTCCTCCCACCCTTCATATAATGCCCGGAATGCCTCTTGGTATCCAACAAGTCACCCGGTTTAAGGCCTCGTCTCCACAAGAGAGTGTTGGCCACACAAATGACAGCAATGGCCTAAAAGCACCGTGCTTCCAATGCTTGTGCCCGTGCACACAGCCTGCCCCGTCGTGAAAGGTGTGCACAGCTGGGGTGCTCTAACGTTGACAGTCAGAGCAATGCACTATAAGAAGCTATCCCATTGTGCCACCTTGTGCCGCTAGGAATTATGGGAAGCTGGAGAGGATCGCAGTGCATCATGGGTGTGGGCAGGGATGGTCTTAGTGATTCTGGGGCCCTGGGCAAAAGTCAAGGATGGCCCCCCCACACCTCCACCCCTGGCCCCACTACTGCCTCTCAGGCCTCCCCAGGCCTTGCTAGACCCTTGCTGCTGCTATCTGGGCCTCACGGAGGCCCCCACCCCACACACCTCCCCAGTTCCTTACCCCCTCCCAGCCTCCCCACCGCACCTGCCTGGCTGGAGCTGCAAGTGCACTGTCACTCCCTGGCCCACATGTGAGCATGACTCAGGCAGGCAGCCGCAGCCCGGTCCCAGCTCCCAGAATCTGCCCCAACCCCACAGGCGGGGTTGGGGTGGGGGGGAAGTGCCAGGCTCTGGGCAATTGCCCAGGCATCCCCAAAGTGAAGACCACCTATGGGTGTAGGCTCAATGTCCCATGATGCAGTGCAGCACCCACCATTCTATGGGTTTCCGACTGGGTTTTGCAGTATATTTAACAGCCCCGGTTTCCTGTGTGCCCGCCATGTCTATCTGCAAGGATGGACCATGCACTGTTCTCCAGCTGTTACTAGTGTTATGAACATATTATGGTTGCTCATGCAGTCTATCATGAGCTCCCAATTGGAATAGGAATCCAAGATATCTGACCGGCTTGTGCCACGCAAACAAACAGCACCAGATTACTGTTTGCATTCAAGGAGCATGTGCACCACTGCTTTGCATGCATGAGAAAAGCACTGTGGTGGGATCACATGGTTAGGTAGGTCTGGGCTGACAAGCAATAGCTGCAGAACTTTTGAATGTGCGAAGCCACCTTCATGGAACGCTGTGCAGAGAACTCACCTCTACCCTGCAGTGCAAGGACATTGGAATGAGAGCTGCCGTCTTGGTGGAGAAGCGATTGCCACGTGGAAGCTGACAACGCCAAATTGCTATTGATCAGTTTGGAGACGGGAAGTCCATCACTGGCACTCTGTTACCACAAGTGTGCAAGGCCATTAATTGCATTCTGCTACGAAGATCTGTGTCTTGAAAATGTGCCTGAAATAGTGGATGGTTTTGGAGAGATGGGATTCGCTAACTGTGACAGGGCAATAGATGGCATGTGTTGTCCCAGTCTATCTGGCAATGGAGTGCATCAATAGACAGAGGTACTTCCCTATGGTACTGCAGGCACTTGTGGATCACTGTGGGCATTTCATTGACATCAACACAGATTGGTTAGAGAACGTGCATGATGCACACATCTTCAGAAACACTGGCTGAACAGAAAGCTGTAAACAGGGACTTTCTTTCCAGACCAAAATATTCCAATGGGGTGTGTTGAAATAAAAATTCAGAAAGAGCAACAAGAAGAGAGCTAGAAGGAAATGATCTTCTCATCACCATACCCTTGCTCAGAGATGGTGTGACAGTTGTGCCTGCTTTCTATTTGCAGCAAACTTTGAGGCCATTAAAAAAAAAAAAAAACCCAACAAAAAAACCCTCCCACACAGGTGCAAACTAGCCACATTTTACACTTTTATTTGGGTTTAGATCAACAACACAGAGAAAATACTTTGGTCAAACACAAGAAGAACAGGTTGCGATGTAATTCTTTCTGGCTGCAATAAACACAGTAACATGGAAAAATGCTGGTGTTCTCATGACACACGGAATGTATAGCTTGGATTGGCACATAGAACTAATAGATACAGTGTTTGTTCTTAGCATTTAAAAACAGAGTTGCACATGCAAGATGTAACCAGACTACCGACCACCTTCGCCACGGTCCCTGTACTATCTTTACACTTAGTTCTTTGTTGCCCATTTTCTCTGCCACAAGAAAAGCCCGGAATTTGCTCCACTGCTCAGTGTTTCATTGACCACAGTGTGTAAATCTGTGCCCTGTTTGGAAAAGGTCGCTTTAGACCTCATTGGCAGAATTGGTATCTTCTCTAAAGCTTTAACTGGAACGTTATGCATTGTAAGTCGCTGTGGGTCACCACTGGGGAGAGGGGAATCTTCTGCTCCGAAGCTGACCAGGAAAGGGTACTGTTGACTAGCAAAGATAGAGTAGAGGGACCTGTGTGAATGCAGTTCTTACAATACCAATATTACTACCACACAAAGAGAGACGTACCAATAATCTAGTGGACAAGCGTATTCAGTAACACAGGTTGATTTGCAGCACTGTACAGTGTAAATCTAAAGTGCACAGCCTCAATCTGAGGTGACAGACAGTACTATCAATATAATAAAGGCAACACAATTACAGACACGATTTATTTCCTCTTCTTACGTCACAGTCTCATGACATTACACTGAGTCAATACCCCATTTATGTAATTTAGATCAAATTAAACACTGCACTAGTTTTATTCAAGTAGTTTAGAGAGAGTAAAACAACATTGCTTTACAAATGAAAATGGCCATGTAGATTCCAGTCAAAGCTACAATCAAAACTTAACTAGGGTTATAAATAAAAACAGGTTTGAGCCAGTAAGTCCTGATCCAAGCTCTTCCAGATTTTGAGGAGGGTGAATCTTAGTTTTTACTTCCACGCCTCCCCTAGTGTTGAAGAATGACTCGAGAGCAGCTAGGCAAGATTTTGCACCCATGATTTCTGGATGACTGTTCTATTGCCATCTAGGTGTGTCACAAAGTATTCTAATAGCAATGTCAATCAGATGAACTCCATGTAGAGCTGGTTGGTAGAGTTAATCAAAATACCCTTTTGTCTGAGGAAAAAGCTGTTTTGCCTAAACTGAAAATTTTCACAAAGTTGTATTGATGTCTACAAAATTTCCCACAAAATAAAAAAATAATTTCAAAATGAAAATTTTCAGAATTTCCATTTTGTAGGGAACTGCAAAAATATAATTCAGAGTTCTTTCAAGTTCCTGGGAAACTGAAATTCCAAGTATCCCCCCGCTCTACCCCAATGCTGCAAATGGGGCTATTTAGAAAAATTGTTGTTATGTGGGAAACTCAGGTTCCACTTAAGAGTCTATCCTGAGCTTCTTCCATATACAAGGAGTCCTTATTCACTCTGTTACTCCTGTGAGATTTCATAGGATCTGGGTCTTAGCGAACTTTAGTCAGTCTTAGTTTTCGATTTACTTTTATCTCAAATGAATAAATACCGTTTGTTTGTAAAGATACTTATCACATAAGTATTTAGACTAAAGCTGTGGTTCCCAAACATTTTCCTTGCGTGACCCCATTTTCAGATGTGTTGTTTCCCACTACCCCAGATAGCATGGGAGTTGCAGTTTAAAAACGGTGTCCTCCCCGCAGTGTGGCCTCACACCATTGCCACAAGAAGGATGCTTTCCTTTACAAAATGGCGTCCTCTGGACTGTATGACCTCACAAACATACGATCTGCTATGCACTGTGACCGTGTGCATATCCTGCATGTGAGGTCATGCCATGGAGAGGAAGCTGGTTTGTAAAATGGCATCGTTTGCACACTTAGGACTGCCATGACCCCATCTGCTGGTGAAGCGACCTCACTCGGTGTCACAACCCACAGTCTGGGAACTGCTGCTCTACAGTGTGGCCCTTTTTTGATAGACTATTTTAAATGAGAACAAAGAAACCATGTAAATATAACCCTAGTTTAGTCTTGGTTAGGACTGTAAATTGATTGTCCATTTGCTTAGGTTAGGCCATGAGGGGCTATAGTTAGGAATAATAACATGCTGCTGTCGTATTGTAATACTTCTTATTAAGAGTTTTTAAGAGCTGCAGTACTTGTGAGGTTTTGCAATACTTAACCTAGAGATGTACAATCCATGTGAGATAGAGAAATGAGGCATCATCCTTTTTAAGAATTTATGTGGGCTTATGGTTCAAAATAATCTTTGTAAATATTTCAATGCATCTCCATTAAAGGAAAAATAATCCTGTTTAGTTTTCAGTTTTTGCCCCTGCATTTTTTATAACCCATATAAAATAAAAATCTATAGTTTACAAAATAGGATATTTTAATATATATATATTCCTTTTTTAAAATTATATGTATTTAAATACATTTGAAATGTTGCTATAGGTAAATTAGAAATTCTGTTCTAAATCTAAGAAAAAGGCAAAATATTTTCACTTTTAAACTTACAGTTTTACTTTATGCATCTTACTGCTCCCCAAATTTGATTTTGTCACGATGTGGGGCAAATTTGGCACCACTCAATCTGACTACTTTTAACTGAAAATATTTATTTACTAACTGTATTAAAATGTTAAGTATCTTCTATTTCTTATCTGTTTGAATGCAGCCTTTTGTGTATCTAATTATTAAAGAGGTCTTTTAAAACTCAAGAAAGGATTTTAAAAGGAGCATGTTTCTTGATTTTAAACTGTACTCTACTTTGACACCACAATATAGAAATAGATTTACTTTGGAACAAACTACAAATACATTCGCACAGTTTGTGATAACTTAATCGTCTACCTAGAGGTTCTGGGACAGACTTGCAGACCAGATTATTATAAATCTTGTCCCAGACGTTCTATTTCCTCAATCAGGAAATCAATGTCTTGCTGACTAGCTGCTGGGTTTGAGATGACCATACGGAAGAAGTTCACTTTGTCTCCCAGGGGCTGATAGCTGACCATGGTAGTTCCATATTCCATCATCCTGGCTTTTATCACTGGAGCGACCTGTAACGGCATGGTACAAATATCAAATAATTACTCCAAATTCTAGAAATGAGTTGCTTTTTTAAAGGAAGGAAAGCTAAAACAAAATAAGAAAAAAGTCCATTATTGGCCAAAGCCAAATACAGCACAAAGTAAACTGATAAATGTATATATAAGAGGGGGGTCAGAGAAGAGCCATGTGAATGACTAAAGGTTTAGAAAATGTGCCTGATTGTGATAGGCTCAGAGAGCTCAATATATTTAGTTTAACAAAGAGAAGGTTAATGGGGTGACCTGATTACAGTCTGTACATATCTACATGGGGAACAAATATTCAGCAATGGACTCTTCAGTCTAGCAGAGAAAGGTATAACATGATTCAATGGCTGGAGGCTGAAGTTAGACAAACTTGAACGGGATAAAATGAGGTACATTTATAATGCTGAAAGTAATTAACCATGGGAACAATTTACCAAGGGTTGTGGTGGATTCTCTGTCACTGACAATTTTTAAATCATTTTTAGAAATGTTTTTCTAAATGATAAACTCTAGGATTATTTTTGGGAAATTCTGTGGCCTGTATTATACTGCATCAAAAAAGCACCGGTGCATTAAATCTTCTTAGGTCTTATTAAAATCAGTGTGAGATTTTTTTTTTACTGACTTTGGTACACCGAAGTATTTATTAGGGCTGGTTGAAAAATTTCCAACAAAACAACATGTATCTTTTTTGTGGGTGGGTGGGGTTGGAACAAAATATGTTGTGAAAATGTCTGCTTTCCACAGAAAAACTTGATTTTTTTCATTGAAAAAACAAATGTCTGAAACCTGAAAAGGTTGGGCTTTCAGCTGAAAACTGAAATATTTGTATCTAAACTTAACAATATTTTTATGTAGAGGTGCCACTGCAATGCTTGTGGGAGCTGTAGTTAGGTTACCTCAAGTCTCTATGAGCCATGCTCCCCAACTGGACATCATCTCCCATGATGTACTGTGCCTATGGGAATCCCATGATGCACTGCCTTCCCTCACAGAGTGGAGAGACCACGATGCATCATGGGAGATGTAGTTGGACCAGGAAGGCCAGCCTATAGAGGAACATGGTGCACCTGAGCTACAACTCCCATTAGGCACAGTAGCAGTACTTCTGAGTCAAAATGCTTGATTTTTGACTAAAATATTTTGGATTTTGATTTTTCATGGCAAAGTCAAAATTTTCTATGGAAAGTTTCAATTTTCTTCATTGCTGTTTCAAAAAAGTTCTATGGGAAACAGACTCATTCCCTGACCATCTCATATATTTATGAATATGTCTAATTTAAAGTATGTGAGAAGTCCTACTGCCTACTGCCCTCTGTTTCTTTGCCTCCTCCTCTTATTGAACAGTGGTCTAAAGAAGGCAGCTAGCCTGACTTTTCTTCCTTATTTCCAGATCCTTTGACCATCCTCCAGTCTCTTTGGGTGCTAGAAGCAAGGAGGAGCAGTTGTATTGTGTGACCTGCCAGGTCTCTGTAGACCACCACCACCACCAAGTACTCTGCAGATCACAATTTGAGAAAACCCTGGTGTTAGAGATGAGCCTGAGACACAAAGATAGAATCCAAGTTTGATCTGAACTTCCCTAAACCTGGGGACTCAAGTGGTGTTGTCTGAGATTTTTGTGCAATCTCATTTCTAATATTTTGAAATATTTTCAGCTGTGGTCTCTATTTTGATGTCATGGGAATGCCCTGAATAAAATGAATCAACATATTGTATTTACCTTTAAAAGGCGGTTCATTCTGTCTTCATTGTCCTCCATGCTTCGTAAACTGGGAGGTACGTACCAGAAGCAGACATTTGTGTGCTGAGGCTAAACACAGAATAATAAGGGTTTACACTGCAAGAAATATTCATATCTCAATTGCCATTAATTTCATGCCTTTCCCTCCTCTCATACATCATGTTATGACAGCAATCATTGGCTTTCTTCATTGCATATCACAGAGAGTTATCATCATCATTATTAATGCAAAAGAGATAATTTTAGGCAATTTATCCAACAGAATGCAGACTCAGATACACATCCCCCACTGTACCTATGCATTTATTGCCTATGGAGAGACATCTGGATTTTGTAGGTGGGCTGTCCTTTCAAAAGACTGCACGTCACTGAAAAGGGATTAACTCAGAAGCAGGTATCTATAGATGACGATCTAATCCTGTGTAATTTGATTTTGTTGTGTGACTGCATCATGTGTAACTCTGGACCCTACAGGCTAGAGTCAGAGATGATGTGTGAGATGGTGTAAATCAGACTCTCTACTATTCCTTGAAATTCCCTGGCATTCAGTTATACTTCCTTCGCTTCCATTAAGCTTCTTTACTAATGTGTGAGAATAATGGAGGCTAAATTAGTTTAATTTACCCATTTAAGTGCCAGAAGAGGAAGGTGAAAAGTAGGGAATTGTCTATTTTCAGGGCTTATCTGCACAGAGACTTTTAGTGCATGCCAAGTTGGGGTGTGAATCTACAGTGCACTAGCTTGCCATGCACTAGTTAGCCATGTGGAGCCTGTTTTGTCTGAAACACTGAAAAAAGTTAGCTGTTGGCTTTCATCTGGGTGATACAAGCTGTAATACTCCACACTTCTACCTCATTTCCCTTGTCCCACAATGATGGGAATCCTTAGCAGTTTCCTTTGTAAAGCACATGTTTTCGGATCCTCCAAAACCAGATTGTCCTGCCAGTAGCATTGAAATTCCTGACTAAGTAGATTAGGTGCAGAGGAAATATTTAAAGCTGCAGGAAGTCAGAATACATACCTTTCCATCAAACACCATTTCATAGCCTTCTCTGTTCTTTATTTTATTATATAGATATTCTGCAAGTTCCAAGCACTTATCAATTTGAGCTTCAAATCCTGTAGTTCCCTTCATAAAAAAAGAACACAACATTTTGTATCTCTCTGTATACTGAATTGATATCGTAACAGGAATGCATGGCATTGTCCAAAGCAATGATGTATATTACTTTTCGTCTAACCTCTATCTTGGGAATGGTGAAGACCCTGCCTTTGTGAGCTGCTGTATACCTTTTTGTTTGCTATGAATAGTTCACCCAGCTCTAGCTGTAATCACCGACGTCCATGAAATAAGGTGGTGATATCACTCCAGTTCCTAGTGGATCATTGAAGATATCTATTACTGATTGGGAGATTTTTGGCAGACTCTGTAGTGAGGGAATGGATAGAACAGCTATGGAGCATGGGCGCCATAGGTGTTCCTTCTTGGTCATGGTTGAGTCACATTGTGGGGAAGCTTGCACTGCTTTCTGGAGCAAGGATTTTAGCCTGCAGGGGAGGCAATCTGGCATCTATTCCTACCACAAAAATCACCTCAAAGATTAAATGAGTTTTTAAAGATCAGCTTGCTATTTGGTGAAAAATAAGCATTGTCATTAGAAACAGCTCTGTCTCTGTGGCATTGCCATTTTTCTCTGCTCACCACCACTTGAGAAAGAACATAGGGTGTGAAATTGGTATCTTTGTTTTTAATAACTTCAGTGTCTCCTACTGCTTCCTCTCCAGCGAAAGTCTGTAACATCACAATCACTTCTGAAACTGTAACCCCCATGTGCCTAATAGAGAAATATCTCTTTAAAAGATACTAGTGGGGCTGGGTCACTGTTACTAGGCAGATTTAGCTCCCTAGATCCAGAAGCTTCTGGAAATTGGGTGTGGTAGTTTTGAGCATGCTGCTCAAGGTTCCCTGCTGCTGCTGGGGTCAGATCATATGCCAGGAGAACAGCAGCCAGGGAGTTACATTGAGAAAAACCCATGTGTTCAGGGTGTAACAGAGAGAGATGCTGAGCCAGGAGCGGACAGCAAGATGTTTTACCCCTACTCTGGAGCATTTTGCAGCAGAGTTTCTTCATATGTGTATGTAACTGAGTGCTGGTTAATCAGTAAGCTGACTGGATGGTGTTGGTTCCAGCAGAGGAGGAAGAGTCTACATGGATTTCTGCTAAAGATTCCTGCTGCCAAAGAAGAAGGATCTGCTTCTTTCAAATCAAGCCTTTGGACTTCGTGAACAGAGACTATAACTGAGACTCAGGTGAACTCCACCCAAACTTTGGGAATTCTTAAGTTACTTACAGCGTTTCTGTGGGGACTGCTCTGTTTAAATTTGTTTTCTTGCTTATATGTTATGGAAAAGAAAGCTTTGAAAATAGTGTATGTGGATTTACAAAATAACCACATTGTTATAAATACATAGTAGTTTTTACATCGTTTCCTTATCATAAGATTTATACAGTTAGTATTTAATAAGTTCATTAATTTTGTTCTTATTAGCATTTGAATGTGGGGACGGTAATTCTAAACAATCTTTGCTGTGAATCCTTTAAAGACTAAATCCTGGATCTCCAGCTGCTTCTCCATGGGAGTTGGTTTATTTTTTTAAGGCATTGGAGAAGGGCAGTTAAGTGAACTCTAGCCCACCCAAAGGTTACACAACCACCAGCTGGGATACCACAAACAAAGCATTATGGGTATGTCTACACTAGCAATTTAGGTTGACTTAAGGGCCCTTAAATTGACCTAAATTACTCCATGTCTACACCTGACTTTCATGAAGTCGACTTAAGAAATTCCTTAAGTCGACTTAATGAAAGCTTAAGTCGACCTAATAACAACTGCCCATTAGGTCGACCTAAGCCTTAAGTCGACTTAAGGATGGTGTGGACGGGGAGTAACCCTTAAGTTGTCTTTATTATGTTGACTTAAGGCCAGTTAATTCGACTTAACAAAGTGGACTAAGTCGACCTATAGTGTTGCCACTTTGTTAAGCTGACTTAATAAGGTCAATTTTAAGTCGACTTAAAGTCGACCTTATTTAAGTCAACTTAACAAAGTCAACTTAACTTTTTCTAATGTAGACATCCCCTATGGTATCGAGTGCGGAGAACAAGCGACAGAATTAGACAAGCTCTTTAAGAAACACTGATCCTATTTTAATATAAATATTCCAAGCTAAGTAGAGGTGGGAGAGAAAATAGTCAAAGGAATGTGGGAACAATCTGACCTTTAAGAAGAAATGTTTGTAAAAGTCCACTCAGTCTTGCTAAATCTGGCAGTGCAAAGCTGACTTGAACAGTTTAAGTGGTCCTTTGAGTAGGGGCATCCAATCTTACAAAAGTGCACAGCCAGCATAGTGGGTGTGGCCAAAACATGGGTGATCAAAGTTCGCTTATGTTCTAGAAGCCCCCAGCTATTACAGCAGCTCCTTCAAGCCTATTTCAGCTAGCAAAACTGAAAGCAGCATGGAGGTTTCTGTAAGTTGTTTTTTCCCCCTGGACCAGGGCCTAGTGGCATGAGGATCAGGGAACACAGAAACGCCTTATGAACTTTACAGACTCCTGGGCTGCGTCTACACTTGTAAATTAAGTCAACTTAAGCTTGCTTAAGTTGACTTAATTTACCCTGCGTCTACACTACAGTTTCCTTAAGTCAACTTAAGGAAAATAAAGTCTACTTAACTAAAATTAAGTCAACGTTATTAAAACTCCTTTCAACTAGACCTAAGGCTTAATTCGACTTTTTAAAGTCAAATTAAGCCAGTGTAGATGTGGGGTAGCCCTAAGTCAACTTAGGGCTACCCCAGGACTACACCAATGCCCTCCCTGCCGGGGGGGGCACAGGGGGAGCCTGGCATGCCCCTCAAAGGGCAGGGCAGAGCCCTGTGTGACGATGTCTGGATTTAGGGAAGCATTTATGATATTATTTTCTATGGATATCTCATAAATGCTATAATCCATAGGAACTATGTCATGTTTGGTATCAATAGAAAGGTAGTAATTTGCTGGGAATGATTATATAGTTTATGTCTAGGAATTGTATTTATATTAGAAGTTAGTTAGTTATGAATTTGGTGTTATATCTATACTTTAACTTGTGTCATTCTGGAGAAATGCCCTAGACAGGAGGCTGTCAACAACCATTGTGTCCTTAATGGCTCATCAGGTTTCTCCCTTTGGCCCATTGTAGGTGAGAGCCTCCTTAACATTACAACCATTGTCTCCTTAATGTTAAGGAAGCTCCCACCTACAATGGGCCAAAGGGAGAAACCTGATGAGCCATTAAGGACACTACCTTTCTATTGATACCAAACATGACATAGTTCCTATGGCTTATAGCATTTAGGATATATGGATAGAAAATAATATCATAAATGCCTCCCTAAATCCAGACAGCATCACACCCTACCCACATGCCCTGCCAGGGTCCCTGTCCCCCTTTGCCCCATTGCACACAAGGGGTGCCCCCCCTGCAACCGTGGACCTGCCCAAGGTCTCCCTAGCCCCACAAAGTCGACCTAGAGCATCCAGTGTGGACGCTCTAGGTCGACTTTGTAAGTTCCCCTTTAAGTCAACTTTAATTTTAAGTGTAGACACACTAAGTCGACTTAGTTAAAGTCGACTTAAATTAACAAGTGTAGTCATAGCCCTGGTGCCAGTCCCAAGAAGCTGTCCCAGAATGCTTCAGAATTTTAATAAAGCATCTGAGGGCCTTTAAGTCCTTTCTGATAGACTCAATGCAGCCAACTTCAATGAACAAGCCTGAAATAGCTGGGCATAATCATTTGGATTCAGGTACTTGAGGCATTTATTTAGCCATATTATATAAAAAGTTAAAATGAGCCAGTACTTTCCAATTGTAATTAGTTTCCACATGTTAATAACATGACTGTGGTGTGGTCATTGTACAAAATGATGTGTTGGTCACTAATTTGTCATGCTTAGTTCCAGAATTCCATTAAAATAAAAAATCTTTGTGTTTCTAAAAACTTTCTGGCCTGATTACACTTACACATAGTATGTACGCTGTCAGATTGCTAGGGTTAGATGCAGCAACTGGTATATAATGACATGGAATTTAAATTTCAGTGATGTGGGACGCTTTGTAGCTATATTAGTTTAAAGTAAAGGAAGTGGAAATGTATTTATTTTTATTTCCTTTCCATTGTTGTTCTTTCATCCAGCTCATGTGAAAAATTCAGGTTAGATGTTTTCTAAAATGGCAATTACATAAAGCAGAGCTGTGTCTTGTGTTCACTCTTTTAATGCAAACAAATACATCACGTACTTGCTTACCTTTGCTCTCCACATCAGCCACAGCTTGAAGACATCAACATGACGCCCGCATTGCAGCGCCTTGTCTCCAGTATCGTATGACAAGTCGTAGTGTTTATCTTGTTGAAAGAGGTAGGAAGCATGCATTTGATTGCAGCTCTGCATCAGTCCCTTAAAGAAACAGAGACAACATTTAAGAAAATAGGCATGTGCGTGGTTTTACTGCTTTGCTTCCGTTCATGTTACTTTTCCAAATGACTTTGCAAAGCATTCCTCTGAACAAGGCTGGTTGGTCCAGGCAGTCCTGCAGCTCTTCAAAATAATGCAATGACACTCTTTGCTGAATGGTTTTGTTTCTAAATTTCTCCATTTTCAGTCTTTCTGGATGCAGTTCATTCCAATGCTGATGGCACTTCCAAGGCTTTCCCTACCAGTTAGGCTACAAACCAGGGCTATGTCTACACTTTGAAATTTAAGTCGACTTAGTGAGTCTACACTTAAATTTTAAGTCGACTTTGGAGGGAACTTAAAAAGTCGACCTAGAGC
>ML685840.1:9060280-9099171 GCA_007922175.1 Pelusios castaneus | reverse complement strand
CCAGTCTCCTTGCCCCCACCACCCCTCTCCAGGCCCCTAACTCCATCCATCCCTACCCAGCTTCCCACCCAGTGCCCCTGCAGCTGCCCATAGTCCTCTCCACTGCTACCCAGCTCCCAGCCAGTCTCCTTGTCCCCTCCACCCCTCTCCAGGCCTCCCTCCAGCCCCTTCCCAGTCCCCTTACCTGGCCGGAGGCTCGGAGCTGCAGGGACGGCCAGCAGAGCCACTTCTGGGCCAGACCGCTCCCACCCTGAGCACACTCTGTCTGAGCATGCTCAGGGCGGGAGATTTGAATCTCCCCAGCCTGGCCGCAGCAGGAGTCTGCGGCTTCGCTGGGGCCCCTGGGTGGAACGCAGCGTTCCGCCTGGGTGCGCATGTGGCTGCTGGGGAAAATAGATTCGGGGCTCAGGATTTTCTACCTGGGGCTGGCGCCCTGCCAGCCCGACGACAACGATGCCTCTGAACAACAGAAATATTCTTAGGGGGCTCTTAACTGCTGGAGGTAGAACATGAAGGTAGAAAGGAGGACATGTCCTCCTTTTGCCTGACGTCTGGTAACCCTAATTCTGGAGGACCATTGTATGTTCCAGTGTCTGACCCAGAATTTGGCTCTTACTCAGCTCCGCCTTAAACAGGTTTCAGTTTTGGAAGATACAAATAAGTGCAGGTACATTTTTGCACCCACTGTTCAGCTGTGACCACAATTCAGATCCCTCCATTCTGGATTGCATCTGCAAATCTGAATCTGGAGTCTCAGGGTTTAAAGAAAAGGGAGTTGATGGCAGGGTATTCTGTGCCAGTGGCCTTGGACTGGAAGTGATCTACTCCCTCTGCTCTGTCAGGTACAAAAGAGCCTGAATCTGTTGACACAAGGGGAGACTGCAAAACCCAGCTGTTTGCCTAGGCCTTGGTGCATAGAGAGCACAAAAGGGATGGGTGAATATTGAAGGACTGAGGTTGTGGAGTAGAGGCCTGTTCAGTTGTTCATTGTTTTCTTTTTGTGTTATTCTTGACTGGTTATCTACTAATTGCAGGATTTATTCTGTGGAGGGTTGTTGAAGATGCCTACTGCCCAGGACTGTGCTCTTTCTTGTGGGGTGAAGAGGTGGGTTGTTTAACTGTATAGATCTGAATAAATCAGTAAATTGAGGGTGCAACTATCTCGGGGGCCAAAACTGCCTCTGCAAAAATGGAGGTGAGTATTTGAGAATCTGGCCAGGGAGGTATTCTTCTGTCTCTGTCTGGAAATCTGTCAGTAAGGTTTGTGAAGCAGTGTTTCGAAATCCCACTGGAGGAAAGGTGCTCTGCATATAAGTACATGAATATTGTCGTTTTCTCCCAGCTTGTTCCCCATGCCCTCCAAACACAGATTCATAGATTCCAAGGCCAGAAGAAACCATTGTGATCAATGCAACTACATGCTGTGGCATAATGCGGTAGCTGGTGGAATACTTCTGTGCTTCCTTTCCTGCTATTTATCTAGGACTATGCAGGAGCCCACAGCAAAGCCCGTAGGGAATACTCTTTCACAGGCAGCATCTGGCTACTTGGCCGAGCTCTTGGAGCATTTGGCAGCTTTTAATCAACTCAGAGTCAGTCATCTGTTTAGGGGACTGGAGTTAATGATTCTGAACTTGCATTCAGGCCTATTAATGTCTTTTGCTTTTATTGCTACTAACTTTTATCTGTCTTCACTGAGAACTCTAAAACGAATTCTTCAAGCTGCCTCTAGATAATGGAGGTGGCTTAGTCTTTTTACAGCAAAAGGGTTGTTTACCAGTACGGATGGCCAAGTATCGATTTTCTGCCTAAATCATTGCATTGACCTCCAGGTCATCCATTCTTCTAAAATTCATCACAGTTGCATGCGAAGTATTTTATCTAATTAACTTCACTTTGTCACAGAAGGTATTGTTATCAACCATGGATATGTGCTTAAATAAAATGATAGCTGACAGTCATATTTAATTAAGAAAGTTATACGGATTAAATGAGAGAATTTGGTTTGTTTGTTTTTTGAAGTTTCCTAATAGATCAGCCTGAAGTTTTGCTTAATCAAAAATTGGCTTTATTTGGCATGTAGTGATTATTAGAATTGGAGACTGAAGTGGATGCAGGTACTCACATTAATTTTGCAACATCCAAAAGTGAGAACCTTTGTAGGGTGTTGAAATCCCACATATGGGTGCTCAGACTGCAATATATGTGCATAAATTCCCATTTGATGTAATTAAGCACCAGTAGCATACATGAGTAGGCGCTGAACATTCCACAAGGTGCTCACATTTGAAAAATGGGCACACAAAGTGAATACATCTTGTGGAAATCTGAATAGTTCTCCCTTTATCCCCTGCTTCCTACAGCCTGGGAAGAAGGAAAAGGAAATGGCAAGATTTCCATGTAGTTCACTCCCCGCTACCTGTAGATGATTCTTATCAGAACACTAGGCGTAAATCCTTTGAATATTGCAGAAATTTCAATTGAGTTGTGGCTCTGAACTTCATGATTTAGTCATCTCTTTATTATAGATTGACCCAGAACTTCTAATCCAAACATCTCTGAATTTGGAAGAAGTTCAGACTTGGCTAGTATCCTGATCCAAATTTTGTGACTCAAGCTCCTTTTTAATGCTGTATTTCAATGAGCAGGGATTTCAACATTTGGGATGTTCGGAAGTATATCCTGCTTATTCCTAGTGTGTATATATTCAGTGATCAGGCAGTTAACAAAATTGTGTCTAGCTTTTTAAAGTCTTTTTTTGGGGGGAGTTCTAAAGTCTTTTAAGTGATCAGTTGGAGAGTTCTTCACTTGCTACTTTCTGAATTCAAGATAAAAATCATTTTAAAAAGTGTTATATGCTTGTGCATCTGAGAAAAGGGGGTTGGGCCATCATAGGGAGACAAGAATACATGGTCTACAAGAGAAGAGCAAAATGAAAACACGATGGGGCTGGTAAGAGGATCATGGGAATTAAGTGAAACCAAAGGTATGAAGACAGGAAAGGAGGAATGGGAGTAGTATTGCAGTTTAACTGGCATTAGGCTGTGTTTCTAGCAGTTGAAAAGAAGTAGACAGGGAATAATCTTAACCAAAGCATGCCTTAAAAAATTTCTGGGCAAGTACTTGTGCAGACATTCAAGCTTATTCTTTATTACTACTGAACTGATACCTCATTTGTGCATATATTATAGATGCATTCATTCTGGGTGGTACTCAGAACTGTGTACACCTAAACCTCAGTGTTTTCAAGATCCAGCACAAGGATTCAAGTACATGAGGCATAATCAAACAGTCTGGAAATCAATTGTTACTTCTTTTTGGACAGGGTCATGGTGAGAATGGCACAAAGGCCATTCTGGAGCTCAGAGTAGGTTTGAAAGAGGTGAATCACAGAAACTCATCCTTTCTTGTTCAGATAAACAAAATCACATCATAAGTTTTAGTCACACAGCTTACTGAATAAAGGAACTTAGCAATGCTATTTCAGTTGAGAGAGGAAATCTTGAAAGATTGCTTCATGCTATATATTGGACATTACATTATAATAATGAATAGGACTGGTTGATTTTTATTTATAGGCAATCACAAGTGTACTGGAGCACCTAATAATGTGTTAATAAATCATACCTTTCAACGCCATTTAATTTCCATTTATGTTTCCTAGACATCAGCAACCCGCCACCCCAGGCTGCCTGAAAGACAAGAGAATTGTGTTTTTTCTAGCACTTTCATTCATGCATTCAAGCAATTTTATGCCTGCTCCTTTTCTTGCTGAACCCAGACATCTCTAAACATCGCAAATGGGGCTACAGTTTCGGGCCTGGATCATAAACTGTACTAATGGGTTTCATCTCACTCTCCTGTAGTTTCTTTCAATAGGCTGTCACTGGAGTTGTGTAGGCCAGGGCCTGTGTGCCAAGCAGCATCACAGTCCAGCCCACCTAATTTCTCCTTCACCATGCCCATTACGACAGCAGTATGCTGGACCAGCCCCAGTCTGCTTGAGACATGAGGTGACTAGAGATGGCCTTTTCCCTTTTCGTGACAGTGATGTTGATAGAGTGGGATAGCAGCCCAGCTGGAGAGTTGGATTTTGCATCTGAATTCAACCCATTAATGTTTCCTCCTCCTCCCTCCACCTTGCCCTTTTTTTTCCTGAGAGATCATCTTCCAGTGAGGACCCTAAAGTAAGCTAATATTAGCAAAGCAATTTGGCAAAATACTCTGGTGTGTTAGGGAATATCAAGGGTTTTAGCAATCTGGGGTCGTTCTTGTATTAACTGATGGCAAATTTAGAAGCAACTAACAGCCTTTTCCTCATGTGTTTATTTTTAGAGCTGACCGGAAAACAACAATTCTGTTTCATTCCAATGCAAAACAAAAATGAACTTTGGAAATTCTTTTGCACCAAAAATAAATTTAAAACAAGGAAAAAAGACCCTCGCCCCAGAATAGCTGAAACAGACAGAAGAGAGCTGAAACAGACAGAAGAGGGATTTGGACGCATGTCTCCCATATTCTGGGTGAGCACACTAACCAGTGGACTATCGTGGGAGAGGGACCTCATTCTCTTTCCAGACCTCTCCCCCAGTTCCACATTGGATTGGAGAAACATCTGAACAGTATTGTCACTGAAACCAATACATTTCTGTGAAACATTTCAGTTATAACAAAACAAACATTTTTGACAGAAAAATGTTTTGAAGATTTTTTTTCCAATCAGCTTCATTTAGTTTGCATTGCCACAGAAGATGGGCCTGTATGGGATATGTTATTTTTTTAATAATGATGAAGAGATACAGGGGCTGAGGCGGAGATTGGGAAACTAGGAGTTCTAAAGTGAGTCACCTAAATGCATGATTAGACAACTGCAAGTGATCTGATTTTCAAAGGTGCAGAATACCCACAACTCCCCATGACCTCACTAGGAGTTCCAGGTGCCCAGATTTTCTTCAGATCAATGGAGGGGAGAATTAGCCCTAGCTCATCAGCTTTCATTAGAGGAACCAAATGTGTAATCATCTGTGGAAAATGACACTGTACACAGATGAGTGAATTTATGCTGGCACACTTTGCAATCTAGTCCCTAGAAGAGCAATACAATACTTACATCCACATGCATCCAAATTTTGTATTTCTTGCAGATGTCTGCAATAGCTAGGAGTGGATCAAATGCACCATACACTGTAGTTCCTGCAGTGGCACTCACTAGGAAAGGAACAAATCCCTACACAAAGGAGAGAAATATTTTTGAGAGATGGAATGTTATTTGTCAAACAGAGAATCCACCTGAATCTTCAGTAGCTCTATTTTCTTGCAAGTAATAGTGCAAGTAAAGCTTTAATAGCAATAGCCACTGCGCTAATTCCAAATTAACACATATGTGTCTCCCAGGTGACAAACCTGCTTCATGTTGCCAGGCAAAACTAGCTGCCATTTGGAAATCAGGAGCTTCCCCCTGCTACTTTAGCACTCCTTTTTTGCTTTTCTCATTTTAGTTTTCGCGATATTACAGTTTCTGTCTTTAGGTGGCAGCAAACTTCCAATGCACTTCTGTGCCATTTGTGTAAATAAAGATAAATTAGATGCATAAGCTTTAGAATGAACAGTTCCACTCTTATCTGTCTGTTTAAAGTAAAAAAAAATGGATATTCTGTTATGATGTGTAGGACAAATCAAACTATATTTACACTTCATTGAACAATATTTTTGGCAAATATGAAGTAGCCTATATTATTCTTATATTGCTGATGCCTTCAGTACATGCTAGATTCTGGGTGGATCGTATAGGATGACACAGACTCTTGTAGGGAATGTGCTGTATGGTCCTAATCTGGCAAAGGCTTATGTTTACTTATCACATTTAGCATGTGAGCGGTTCTACTGAATTAATCAAAGTGTGTAATGCTAAGCAAGTGCCTAAGACTTTGCAAGATTGGGGGTCTAAAATATATGAAAATTACATAAGTTACAGGTTTCCTAACATGCTATTGAGCAAGAAATATTTCTTAAAAGGTCTGAACTTCTCCCTGCAAAATAGGATATATGCTTAGTCGGTTTTTTGGATGTTGTTTGTTTTAATTTCCCCTTAGACAAATTTCATTTTAGGCAAAACAAGCTTTTCAAAGCCCAGTTTTTTCTTGTGAATTTTGAATTCTGTTTTTTTTTTAAATTATTGTACAGCAACTGTTGCAATAGCTATAATATGAAAATAAGCTGTTTATTATAATATGATATTTAAGCCTTAGACCTTTTAAAAAAGCATACATATAAACTGTACCTTGGAAAATGTATTTAGTTCTTTGAATTAACTCTTTGATTTTGTGATACCAATAAGAATATTTTCAGTTTATTTAAAAAAAGAAAATCCAATCCCCAAATGCCTCTTGATTTAGATCCAACGTTCAGCTAATGAGTGTATCACAAACTGATGGGGTCTAAATCAGGAATAGATTATACCATTTAACATAGGAGGAAGGTAAAGCCTTGGGAAGCCCATGAAACATCTCTAAACATATCTTTTATTCAGCACCTCCTATCTTTTCTCATTGTGATGTTGTGTTTTAGCTAAATAAATCATTGTACAAGTCCATGTTGCCCTGCAAGGGAAGATAACACAGAATAGCTCAAATCTTCTCTTTAAAAACAAAAAAACCAATCAAATTTACCGAAATGTCACTGGTTTCCTATGCATGAAAGTGGAAAACTCTGCACCGTCTCGGAAGATACTGGGTAATACACTTACTTTTTGTTTGGCTTCAATAATTCTTCTTTCAAGGTCTGATGGGATCATTTTCCCTCTGCAGAAAGGATAATGTCGTATAAAGGTTTCAGTTTTGAAATCAGCCCCTTTCTATCACTTTTCCACTTAAATAATCCCGGGGAAGGATGAAATGGACCCCTCTGCACCATTAGACTCTCAAAGTAGGCCCTTAAATGGTGCATGGTCCTTGGCCTGGCCATCAGCTCACGGCTGAATTTCACTCTGCTAGTTGTTGGCTCGCTGGCACCAGTGTTAGTGGAGCAAAGTCACCCCCATGCAGAAAGCCCAGTGTTTGGAACTATGCTGAAGCCCCACTTTAGAGCTCTATTAAAGACAAATGCTGCCCCACTGAACTTGGGGGTCCAGTGTGACTCTGTGGCCAGTGAGAAGATCCTGGATGTCCTGCAGCGAATTCCCAACCATGGCTGCCATGGCAACCCACCAGGTGCTCTGCCTACACAGTGACGTCTGAGACTTCACTCCCCAAAGGCTTTGAGGCTCATATCCAGGAGGCTCTACACATGCACAGAGAATCCTCAAGTCGACTGTCTGGTCCCAAATCATGAGACCGACTGACTGCTCCAATATGAAAAGTTTGGGGAGGGAGAAGGACGCCTTCTGCCTGCTCAGAGCAGCTAGACCCCTTCCCATTACCTCTCCACATCCAGAGTAGAACACTGACTTTTATATGCAACGGCAAATAAAACAAAGCAGGCCAAATTCATCCGCAATCTAACCCCAGTGAGTTCAACAGAGCAACACCAGGGATGAATTCACCCCACAGCGACTATTCCCTAACTTGTTACATTGCACTAGCTTTAAGAGGGGCATAAAAGGAAGCAGCTGGTCTGGGCTAAAAGAAAATGCATATTCAAATCCTTCTAATTTAGTGTGCTTGGTATTTGCGGTAGATTTAGCACGAGCCATTCCCTTGAGATTCAGGCTCAGTAGTATAAGCCCTTTAGGCCAATTCAGAAAATCTTGTGAATTCATTAGGCGTGTGATGACAACACTGTTAATGTTTACTTATTGAGATCTGGGGATTTGGTTGTTTTAATGGAGAGCCAGATAATCCAGGAAAAGAAAGAATCTGTAAAATCATCAGCATTGTGCTGGTCCTTTTTTAAATTGTTGGTAAGGTCTACATTAACTTTGATTAATCAGTGGGCACTTCCAAAACCAGGACACTTCAAGGATCTTTTCAGTCTTTAGTAGCAGTGGTGAAAAAATTATCACCAAAAGAAATGGATTTTTCAAAAATATATATTTTCATAGGGGAAAAAAAAACCCAATGAAATGTGTTGACAAGTTCCAAAGGGATAGCCATGTCAGTCTAGTTCAGCAAAACAAACAATGAGTCTTATGGCACTTTTAAAGACTAACAAATTTATTTAACGCATGAGCTTTCGTGGGAGAAAAATCCCACTTTGTCAGATGCTTGAAGATGGAGAACTTATAGAATGGGAGGAAAATAAATGCAGGGAAGTGTAAGGCATAGAATCAGATCAGACTGTTTCAGCAAATCAAAGCAGTTGTTTCGATTCAAATAGTGTGGAACAACATATTAGAAGGATAGGTAGAGAGAAGGGAAAAACACTTTTTGTACTAAGAAAGCCGGATGATATCTCTATTTGAGCCCAAGGCAACAGTGTCAAATTTGTATATAAATTCCAACTCTGCAGTTTCTCTTTGAAGCGTTGATTTTTAATCAATTTACTTAAATACAGTAATTAACATATCTTCCAAGGAGTGAGCAGGAAGATTGAAGTGTTCCCCTACTGGTTTTTGAATGTTGCGATTTCTGGTGTCAGATTTGTGGCCATTTATTCTTTTGTGCAGAGACTGTCCTGTTTGTCCAATGTATAAGGCAGAGGGACATTGCTGGCAAATAATGGCATACATCACATTGGTGGATGAGCAGGTGAATGAGCCCCGGATGGAATAGTTGGTTTAATTAGGCCCTATGATAGTGTCATTTATGCAGATATGTGGACAAAGTTGGCAACGGGGCTTGTTGCAGGGATATGTGCCTGCCTTAATGTTTCTGTTGTTTGGTCTGTAGTTGCTGGTGAGTATCTGCTTAAGATTGGGGTTCTGACATCAGAGTTTAGTAGCATGGTATTTACCAGCCTTTAGCATTGCCAAAATACATGTAGAAATACACACAGCTACGGAGATGTGTTTTGAGAGAAGTTCTGGCTACCAGCTAGGTTCCTTTGGCATCTTCCAGAAATAGATGAGAAACATGCAGTAACTCTGCCATTTTCTTTAGAAAGAGCAGTTTAAAGTATTATTCTCCCTAAAGAAAATAAATACCTTGAATCTCTACAAAATTCTTAAAAGAAGGACTAGATTCTGACCCCAATTACAGGAATCTGGTCCTTAGTGTTTTGAAAAAGCTGAGGTGTTGTTATGAAATGCTGGTACAAAAGTTGTTTCTTGCTCATTGCCACACTGCAAAGAGCTCTTAACTTTGAGGCTAGGGAGCTGAGGCTCTCAATCAATAGCCAGTGGTTACTATTGTGAATTGCTTAAGAGGTTTTTTTCTTTGATGAGAGGATCAGAACACTTTAATTTAGTATTACCATCCATTTAATCTGGGGCCAGAAACTGTTCAGTAGATTATTATATTCAATGGCTCCTAAAGAAAAGTGCTTTTCAATAAAAATGCATCTGTAGAACTGGTGAGGAATTTTCCATTGAAGTGTTTGCTCCCCCAGAAAATACAATTTTCATAAAATCAAAAATTTCCATGAGAAAATTTTAATTTCAGAATTTTTCAGTTTTCTATCAGGAAACTTGGTTTGTTTTAACCAAATCAAAATGTTCTATTTGGACCAGTTTGATATTTATTTGTGTCCATCTGAGTTGGTATAGTGTCTCATTGTAGCTGCAGTTTGAATGCTTCACTCTCATCTGTGATGCTGGGCTCCCTGGAAGGACTACAACACCCGTGATGCATTACAATTCTCTCCTCTGGCTTTACTGCCATGATATTTGTGAGAAATGTGGTCTAGGCAGGAAGCACAGCTCTGAAGTGAAAATGTGGGCAGGAGGGCACCCAAATTACAACTCCCATAAGTTAGTTCATCATGGAACTATATCCATCAGTCAGTTGAAATAAGACGGGTCAGCTCAGTTTGACAAATGAAAATGAAATATTTCAATTTGAAAATATAGAAAAATTTCATTTTGATCAAACAAAAGCATGTAACCATTTCTGAATCAACATTTTAAGGAACTTTCCATTCCATGAAAAACAAATCTAAAAATATTTCCCATGGAACAGAAATTCCTGTTTTCAACTAGCTCTCGTTATCTAATGGAGAAGCTGGGCTCAAAAAGCTCAGCCAACATAAATTGCTTTAAATCTACCGAAGTCAACAGAGCCATGCTGATTTACACCAGCTGATGATCTGGCTCACATGTTTTCTCTGTGTTCAGACATTGCCCATCATCTCCCTTAGGGCGACATTATAAGGAGGTATGTATGGAATCTATTCTTACCTTTCGTCACATCTAATCAGAATCACACTATCTGTGCCAATCCCCAAGGCTGCAGCTCCCTTCTTCACAGAAAAGTGACTCTGAAAAAGCATATTTGTTATTTTGTATTATTTCTAATAGTATTTTTATACCATTCAGTGCAACCCTGCACTGTTGCACTGTCCTTGAAAAGCTAACCCCGTATGAACTATCATGCTATTCATGATCCAGAGGGGTAGCCGTGTTAGTCTATTCCAGCAAAACTAAAACAAAGAAGGAGTTCTGTGGCACTTTTAAAAACTGACAAATGTATTTATTGCATGAGTTCTTGTGGGTAAAATCCCACTTCATCAGACGCATGAAATGGAAAACTATTACATGCTGTTCAGGTAGTTTTTCAGATACTCAGCTCTGTAACTTGAAATTTCACTCCAGTACACCCTCATCATTTGGAACAAAAGTAATAATTATAAACAGTAATAATTATAAATCCATTGACTTCAGTAGACTTATTCCTCAATCAAGCCCACCAAATTTCCAATCCTTGTGTATCAAGTAATAATGAGGTGAAAAGAAAGCCTATAAGTGATGATAGGCAAAGATACAGGGACTGCGTCTGATTTCATGCCAAAGTAAATTAGGAATAACTCCACTGAAGTAAATGGAGCTTTACAATAGTGTAAGGTCAAAATGGGGAAAGTTATTCTCACTGCATAGGATAAAAGTGGAAATTATATGTCGGGAAAGTAGGTCAGTCTAATTTCCTCTGGGAATCAACACTTGACTCCTGAATAAGTGTGCTTTGTAATTTGGGATGCCAAATAAGGAATTTAATCACAATTACTATAATCCTAGTATGGTATTATATCAAACTGTACTGCTGAGAAATGGGTTTTGATTAATCTAAAACTGACTAATGAATCTATCCAAAGTCTTACAGTTTTCACTACAGCTCATTAAACTTCCCAAAAAGGAATAAATACCACTTTCTTACTGGAAATCTTTCATTCCGTTCATGAGTAGAAGAATTAGTTATAAACCTGAGGTGTCTGTTTGCCGCTCAATGCACATTAATATTTGAATATTGATGGCAGTTATGTGTATATATAACAGAATGTAGACATAAGTCCCTAACACTGATGGATCAAGCAGAGGGAACTTTTTTGTATTGTGTCCAACGGCATTAGTGTAGGGCAAAGCACAGAAAAAAGGTAAATAAGATACTAGACTTTATCATGAAGTCATAGATGTAACAGAAGGAAGAAACGCTAGGGCATGCAGTCCATCCCCCTGCCATTGCAGGATTGTATGAGTTCCGGGACAGACTACATAACAGATAATTAATCAGTAATACAGCACAAAGCAATTGTTTGACCTCAGCTGTACTGAGTACAGTGGAGTGCCATACAGAAAGATTTGAATATCTTGGGAAAATAGGTAGGTGATGAGAAAATTGTTTAGTATGACTCCAATGCAAAGTATTTAAGCACATGCTGAACTTTAAACATGTGGAGTCAATGGGGCTGACACCTATAGTTAAAATTAAGGGCATGCTTAAGTGTTTTGCCAAATGGAGGTCTGAATAGACTTAATGTAGAGGAGACAGAGGTAGAAAGGGACTCAAAATAGTGAGCAATGCCATGAAAGTGGGACTTCAGCCTGAAGTGGGGTGTTAAGATATAAGACAGGGAAGAACATTAAAAACAAAGAAATAACTCTACCACTATGTAAAACTACCTAATGCCATTTCTCTAATTATAGCAGGAATAGCAGTGACTATACATAGGGTTATACAATGGTTTACATTTTAAGTACCTTTTTTTCAGTCAGTCAGAATTTTAAGTATGAAGAATTTCAGCTGAAGTGGTAGTTTCCAACCAAAGGTAATTTTTTGAAAAATTTTGTGCAACAAAGATTTGAACATAAGTTAAAATTCTTCAGACTTTTAACACCTTCAGTGATAACCAGCAGGGGAAAGAGACTTGAAATCTGCTCTCATTTAGGAGAAATGCCTTTTCTGGGGGAAAAATATTTTGATTTGATCAAGTTATGAATCTTTGAAGATTACATGTTGGGTGAGAACATGCAAGATATGTGTTAGGGCTTTTATCTTGCTAAACTTGTAAAGCAGAATTTGGGGAGATCACACTCTGCATGTATGTGGGACTAACAAATGGGTAAAGAAAAATTAGTGATAATATGCTCAGTACATAAATGTTCTTTATTTTAGGGCTGAACAATGCAGTCTAAATGTTCTCTTAACATAGATATTTATGGAATAGGGTACATATGTGTATATGTTTACACTAAAAACCAGAGTCCTGTGGCACCTTAAAGACTAAGAAATCTCTTTGGGCATAAGCTTTTGTGGGCTCCAACCCATTTCATCAGATGCATATTATGCACTATGTTTACGCTAGTTGATCTAGTCAATTAATGAAAAAGTGCTGATTTTATGAAATAATTGGTTTATGGAACTCTTAATTTTCTTCTTAGTTACAAGGATATTAACATCAGTACTGTCTTATCAAAGTCTTATCGGTGTCAGGGTCACAGCGCTGATTTTCTCTTTTTGGATAAATAAATTTGTTTTCCTTCATTTATCAGAACTCAACAGGCTCTTATTAATTAGTTTGTTTTCTCTTCTCTGTGACATATAAGAAATTGACTCTTGGTGGATTATACAATTGAGCAAGAAGAAGGGTTTTCCTTTCTGGAAGACAACTCTAAGCTGAACAGAGGTGTGTTTATTGGAAATGCTTGGTGATAACACTCTGACATAAAGACTAATTCACTGCTGAGCCGATCTGCACAGTGCACTTAAAACAAAGTGCACTTGATATGCAACTCTGAGGGCCATCACAGTCAGAACAAAATTATTTTTGTCCCAACAAGTAGGAACTCACGCCTGGAGTATGAAAGCAGTTCTCTGAGACACTGGTTCTCAACCAAAGGTTTGTGTACCTTGGGGGATATGCAGGGGTCTTCCAGGGAGTACATCAACTCACCTAGATATTTGCCTAATTTTGCCACAGTCTACATAAAAAACACCAGTGATGATAGTACACACTACAAATTGCATACAGACAATGACCTATTTATATTGCTCTACAGACTACACACTGAATGTAAGACTATAATTCAGTTGATTTATGTCATAATTATATGGTAAAAACGAGAAAGGAAGCAATTTTTCACTAATAGTGTGCTGTGACACTTTTGTATTTTTATATCTGATAGTTTATGCAAGTAATTTTTAAAGGAGGTGAAACTTGGGGTACGCAAGAGAAAAAGACTCCTGAAAGGAGTACGTTAGTCTGGAAAGATTGAGAATTGCTGCCCTAAGAGGTCTCAGCACCACCCTTTGATCAAACCATGCCATTGCATAGATTCTGTTCAGACAGGCAGGGCAGTCAACCACACTTCTTGTCTCACTCTCTATAGTCCTATTCCAGAGGCAGTGGTGTTAATTTCTGTCCCATTGGGGTGTACACTATTCCCCATAGGTTTGTCAGGGATTACTTTATCTTTGTTCTCAAGGAACCTGGAGCCCCATTTGGCTCTTACATCTCCCCGGGCCCACCCACTCCACTGGGTTTCAGCTCAGGCCCCTTAACCCAGGTAAGCAGGACCAATTCTCCTGCTGTTCCCGGAGCTCCTTCCTCTCTCCCTTGGCTCTGCAGGCTTCTGCAGCCATGACTCCGGTCATCCTTTCTTTGGGCTGTTGTCACTTGGTGACAGCTTCTCACCAGCTTCCTAGCAGGATCTCCTTTCTCTGGACTTCTGGCTCCGCTGGCTGCTGCCCCATTCCTCTGCTCTTTTATTCTCCCAGTTGCTGTGAGGCTGCTAATCTGCACTGGCCAATTGGTTGTCAGGCCTTCATGGGGTCTATATACCCCATGGCATGTTTATCTTCCTAAAAATGTAGTAATGTTTCTTGGTAAAACTGATTGCTGAAACTTCCCTTGTGGTATGTGACTACAATATGTACACACTGGTCAGCTATGCCAAAATATGTATTATGTTTTCCAGCCTACACCATGTGCTCTAGGACCCCATCCAGCAAACCATCCCTATTCATCAAACCACTTAACCATTGTTCTTAAAGGTATATAACTTCTATTGACTTTAATGGGACTTAAGACATGATTGAAGTTTACCACATGCTTAAGTGCTTTGATGAATAGGGAGGGGTTTAAACATGTGCTCACATGTTTGGCTGAATTGGGGCCCAGGGACCAAGTGTGTAAATGCTGACTTCAGTGGGCGTTGAAGGTGCTCAGTACCTCCCAAAGGTGCTCAGCATCTTCTAGGATCAGGCCCTAAATGTTCTAAGAATAGATGTTTGCATGTAATGTAACTCTGTGCACTGTCATAGTCCAGCTTGTTAAAATCACAGCTGAACTGAGTTACTCAAGTTATATGTGTTGTTTCTCACTGTTCTGTAGTCTCTTTCAGAAAAGGGTAAATGATATTGATTCCATAAAAATGCCACAGTTCTGCTCAGCATTATACCATGCTTGGTGCTGATTCTGCAGTCTTTCTCCTACAATCCATAATGAGAATTTTAATAAACACACCTGAATATGGTGAGATTTCTTTTCCCTTCAGATTTCTGGATCCACTGTTGATTTAGGGCTGGATTGTGAGTGGCTGACCAGGTGAAGCCATTTACTGGAAAGGGATTTTTGTTTTCTTTTAACTGAGGCACAGTCTCCTCATCACCTCATCTGAGGCTATGTGGCTGTGTGCAATCTAGCCTGAGAGCCTCTGATTAGAGAAGTCATGAATCCGCTCAGAGGCTATTGACATCATGAACTTTAAAATAAATTCCTGAGTGCAGGAAGATTTGTTGAGCTTTACACAGAGTGGAGAAGAATTGTAAGGGTGTCGAAATATGCTAGTTCATTAACAGTTCCCTGAAGCCAGCAACTATGTTATTGATTTAAGAAAATAATTTATTTCATACATCCAGTGACATTCATAGACATGTTATACGTGTGCTGTATGAAAAGACACCTATATTTTAGATAGTATAATATATCAATTATATTGGAAAGGCTAAAAACTGGATGTGGCATTCAGTGTAATTCAATGGCTTTAAAGTCAGTGGCATTACAGAAAGGATGGAGTTGGCTTATTGTTCTACACTGGGTAAAGTAGACTTGTTCCTGTAACTCATCTATCCAGCAGAAAATAAAATCTCTTAGAATGCCATAAAAGAGGTAACATTGACTTGACTGGATTTCCAGAAAAAAGAAAATTAAGTCCATATGCTCACACGCACCCACTGGTATATAACCAAGCCTAGCTGTCTCTTTTTCAAGGCATGGATGGGCTGATAACCCGGTGAAACTGAACCTACAAAAGTGAATGCAGCTCTGGGTAAATCAACTGCCTGAAATTTGCTTAATTCAGCAATGAGGAACCAAAATGATTCAGGGATAAACAGAGGAGGGCTAGGGGAGGCAGGGGTGTAAAAAATCAGGCCAGAGGTTTCAGCACTAAAATGTACGTGGAATTAAAACTTGTGAATGCACATTTGTATCTGCAGTTGCTGAATTTGTGCATAAGTACACAATTGTTTCATTTTAATTGGTCTACAAGTGTTTGCAGGAATTGTTTTGGCTGCAGCTAGATATAAGGGGATAAAATTGAGCAGAGAAATCTACTCAGAGTATCAGGGAAATGTTCTTCACAATGAAGATTACTGATCTACAGACCAATTTCTCTAGGGAAGGGACAAAATCTTCGTCACGTGGGTAAATTAAAACTACACTTGACAAAACACTGCAGAAGATAGTGGATGGTGGAGTTTAGGGGAACAGGCCTGGTTTGACAGAGGGATGAACAAGATAGCCAAAAGGTAAACACATTTAGCTGGTGGGGTGGTTTTGCTGAGAAATTAGTCTCCTTGGCTATGTCTACACTAGAAAAGTTACGTCGACTTTTGTTAAGTCGACTTTAATAAGGTTGACTTTAAGTCGACTTAAGATCGACCTTATTAAAGTCGACTTAACAAGTGGCAACACTTTAAGTCGACTTAGTCCACTTGGTTAAGTCGACCTAACTGCCCTTAGGAGTGTGTTAGGAAGGGATGAAGAACAATGGGAAGAAGGCAGAGCTTTATACGCTGAGCAGTGGAGCTGGCTGGACCTGAGGTGAGGCAGTGTGCTGTATCTGGTAATGAGCTGACAGCCCATTGCTCACTTTGGCTTGACACTCCATTATAGGAAGGAAATCCCTGCATCCAGAAAGTGTTATGGAGGGTGACAAAGAAAACCCCAGGCCTGGAGAATTCAGGTTACATGGAAAACTTGAGGAAACTGAAGTTATTTCTCATATGTGGCAGACTTTGAGATAGCCTGTGAAAGAATTCCAGATGTTTTAGATATTTCTATTTTATGCCAGCAAGGGGTTAAAGTTGAGTGAAGAAGGGTTCAAAGAGAAACATAAACTTGTTTCTTGAAAGGGAAGTGTTTGAAATGTAATTGTGAAAAGCAGGAAGGCGAGAGTAATATAAACTTTAAGCTATAAGAGTAGATTATTACCCAACATAAAATGGGCATGTTAAGGTAGGTGATTCTTTCCTCCTTCAAAAATTTCTTTCGGTGTTTGGAATAACTTTGTTTGTCCCCATCAGCCTTTGTGCCTTATTTTGATATTGACCTTTGTAGCGTGAGAAGCACAATACACATTTATTACAGGGCTGTTAATGAAAAAGTCAGGCCTTTCTGATCATAAATATTCTAATTAGATTTAAAAGTTCATTAACAATTTATGTGACAATGAAATACATGGTGTCCTAGTCTTACGGGACATGATCCCTCCTTTAACATATAGTTTATTATTATGGCATTGTCTTGGGGAATATTCTATGGCTTAAGTAATCATCTCATAATTACTGAAATTGAGAAAAAAAACTAATGCCGATGTCTATTCTGGTCAGTGGAAAATAGTCCCTCCACACATAAATCCATAAATAAGTTTTGTGAAGGGAACGATCTGGCTGGGGAATTAACTTCCAAACACTGGGCAGGCTGGACAGTCTATCAGAAGAATGCCAGTTGTCCCTCTGGGATCTCTATGTAGCCACCTGGAATATTGTTTCTGGGTAAGTGTGGGGGTTCGTCCCCAACAATTTCTCCATCTTATCCTATTTGATGCTATCTTGGCGATGCCTTCCATGGCACAAAGGTATGGAGAAGCTTCCTTCCGCCGTTCACCCAGAGTATAAAGGATGTGGAGGAGCTTATGTGGCTTTCTGCACCAGCGTGACTTATGCT
Source organism: Pelusios castaneus (assembly GCA_007922175.1). Lineage (NCBI taxonomy): Eukaryota > Metazoa > Chordata > Testudines > Pelomedusidae > Pelusios > Pelusios castaneus. The sequence goes on along the minus strand of ML685840.1, from coordinate 9,081,636 downwards.
GTAAATGTCTAATAGCAAATTGTAGCATGTACCGTACTTATCTATAGAAATGGAATACCACCAGGGTATGTGCACTCTGGTTAGAGTCCCATAAATGTTCTCGACACACACAGTAGTAAGATATATGTCTTTGGGTAATGTTTCATTTGCCACTGAGGCTGCTAGAAGGGTAGTGGGCATTTTGTTAATTAGGGGAGATTGAGATTACATTATTTTATGTCTCTGTCTGACATGCAAATATTTCCATGTTTTAGACTGCAAATAATTTATCTGCATGTGGCCTTCCTAATATAGCAAAGTCCAAGGCCAACATCTAGTTTTCTTTGTGGAATGCTCCAAGGAAAACTTATATAGGCCATAAAGTGAAATGAAGCAAAACACAAAGCTGGAGCTGTTGGCAGCATGGCCCCAATCCTGCAATCTGATCAGAGTATGGACTCCTATTCCCCTATGAAGCCTGGCTTCAGTGGGACTCTGTGCTGGTATACAATGTAAATCCATTGACTTTAGTAGAGTTATTTCTCAACCAAGCCCACCAATTTCCTAATCCTTGTGTATCAAACAATTAAAAAAAAAGGAAAAAAAGAAAAGAAAATGCCAATCATAGAAGATTAGGGTTGGAAGGGACCTCAGGATGTCATCTAGTCCAACCCCCTGCTCCAAGTAGGACTGACCCCAACTAGTCAGTTAAAATTAATTTCTCTTTCTATGTTGGAAACAAAGCTACTTTTCTTTAGATGGTGGAAAATAGAACCTCTGCTCACTTACTCTGCCTGACTCCGTGCAATGGATTTAGTGGAGAAACTAACCCTGTTAGGAATAAATCTATACTGAATAGCACCAAATGAAAAGCCTAGCCTCTAGTGTCCTCAGATCTCCCCCTAACAACACCATCGTGTACATGTTACCTCTTGGAACCTTATCTATGGGACAGAGCCTGGAAAACTATCTCCTAGACCTGGCTGAAAAATGATTATTCCATTTCATGACACTATTTGAGATTTCAAAATTTCTTGTCGTTACATTGGAGTGAAACCAAAACATTTAGAATGTTTTTGTGAAACAAAATTGTGTCAGAACATCTGTTTTTAGATCAGTTTCTACTTCTCTGGTAGTGCCCACTTTGAACCTCAGAAACCTTCTGATAGAAGCTTTGTCAAAATTGATAGGACTCTTCCAAGTGTTTCAGCTTTGACAACGCATCAGTTTTCAGCAAAGAAAAACCCAGTTAAGTAAAATATATATATGAACAGCTCCACCCCTAGGGCTTTCATGACAGTATGAGCTTTGGGCCTCATTACATTAATGGTTGTAATTAGGGTTCTGTCCACATGGTCTGCTGCCAAGTGTGTCACAGGCAAGTCCTTGAGTTCTACAACCCTACAGCTGTCTGTTAGGAGCATGATGTGAGCTCTGCCTCCATGCACAAGTGCTGGTGGATCTAAAGGATGTGCAGAAGCCAGGGCTATCCTAGAGACCGTGTGCCTTCACACTAGCTCCCATCCTCCTATTGGCTCCCTCTAGGCCGCTGAGCCATGTTGCCAGTTGTTATTCTAGGTGTCACTTGTCCTTGAGTTCTTCTTGGGGAGAGTGGAATGGGATACCAAGCTGATTCTTAGCATTATCTTACCCTCCAACCCCCTGCAGGTTTAGAGGAGACGAGATGTGGAGACGGCACTCTCCTCCTCTTACCCATGCTGAGACATGGCTGCTTTTTTATCTACTCCACTCATGGAGGAGACTGTAGCCCTTAATTATATATCAAGCCTACAGGGTAAGTGAAAATCTTTTAGCACCTAAACGTGCAGTCCTTAAGGATCCCTGGGTGTGCAAGAAATGGTGACTCAGACTCAGGTCATGCCTTGCTCTATGACCTATTCAGCAAATAAGCTAGCTGGATTTCACACCTATCTCAGAACTGATCTCGCAATGTGTGGAGCGAAGGAAGACATTTACTTACATACTCTTCAATCATTGTAACGACCGAGGACTGTTCTCACTCTACATTAGTATGATGCCATTGAAATCACTGGACCCAAAGCCAAAGTGACTGGGCTTAGATCAGGCCATAAGTGTTTAGCTTCTGGGGGCTTTTTGTTTGTTTTTTGTCCTTCTGCTATTGGTTGACTCAAGGGAAATACATAACTTGGTTTTTTTCACTGTAACTTTTTATTTTTGTATTAAGAGCGCAGTGATTTAATAAGGACCTTTCTGATTAAGGTTTTGCATTTACACGTGTGTGACTGAAAATTGAATTTGGCCTGAAGTTACACCTGAAGGGATATATGGACACAACTGAAAAATGAGAACAGTAACAATTTATTGTGGAGTATACATCAAATATATACCTGGGACCAAATATATAGGCCCAGCCATTTGTTGTCCAATTCAACTTAAAAGGGGCTGAGGGGGTGGAAAACCTGATCTTTCAGTGACAGTCCAGTCCTGAGGAGTAATTTATGGAAACCATAGGGCTGTTCTAAGTTGTGCAAAATGCCATGGACCTCAAGGATTGATCCAGCACATTGGAGCACAAGGTGGTCTGGCTGTCTGCCTTTTTCTTACCTTATGCTATGCTCTCTACACACTATGTAAGGAAACTCCTTAGCTAAACATTAAAGCAGTGTTCAGTCTGCTTTTTATTGCCAGACCAGCTCAAGACAGACATCATGGGACCAACGTAGTGGCTCTGCATCTTGGACTTTAATTGTGTCTGCAAAGTTATGTAAAAATGGAATTTTATGAACAATATCCGTGATTTTTACCAGTTTACAAAGTCTACTCTCTTGCCTCAGACTCAAACCAGCGTGACCTGAAGAGTTAGTCCAAATCTATTGCCAATGGCAGCAGGATGTGGCCCAGTGTACCACAGGATGTGGTACAGTGTACCAGTAAATAGATGAAATTAAATTTAGCCCTGGTATAAATGAGTGTATCTTAGTGGAATTATGCTGAATTTGACCCATGAAGTTGTAGGTTACCTAGCCCACTGTCCTAAATGGTGGAATAGAATAAAACTGATGCAGAGTGAAAGGCACGTCCTAATATTGTAGAGAGGTCAAATGGCCTTCTAACTGAAGTATACACTGATTACTGGCTGAATATTCATTGGCTCAAGGGGCCAAATTCTGATTTTAGTGTAAATCTGGTGTCTCTCCATTAATGCAACACTGGAGGTATTCCAGATGTACATTGGTGAAAATGAAAACAGATGGTTCCTTGTGTGTTATACTTTAAAATTAATGACTGAAACCTGCAACCTTTGGGTAACCAATTAAGGGTTGGAGAACTCAGACCCAGATAACTCAGTTTTATAAAACAGTATCCTAAAATGCATAGTATTGGTTATTTTGTGGGAAACTATAGTTAACTGGGTAGTTTGTTCCCTGGAGACTGGGATATTTCCATTGTTATCAGTGTTTCTGCAGTTGTTTTGTGGAAGGGGCAATATCTGTAATTTAAGGACATTTAAAAATACATCCACTCTCAGGGATTATATTGCATACTATAGCCCTGTGAACAAACTTGACTTTATTTAGAAATATTCCTGCCCCTTATCATGAAATATCAATGATTTTAAGACTCATCTCATTATTTTGAGTAAGATTTGATTCTTCGTGCAATGTTCCAGTTCTATGAAATAGTGTTAGATTACATAGTGACCAGGGGGAATTATTATTTGAAACACCTTACTTGTAAGAATTTTCTATGTTTGTGGGTTTTTTTACTGATTATGTATCCATTCCCATAAGGCCGTTTTGGATAGTCATTTTTATTTTCTGGATTACTTTTCTTGCTGATTGCCAGGGGACCAAATTCTTAGCCCAGCTACTCCAGTGTGGAGCCTGCAGGACCATCTTGCTTCTGCAGACATGGGAGCAAACACCAATCCTGAAAGGGACCTTTCCCATAGACACCTATGTAGGAGTTTTGAGGCCACTCAAACTTTCATCCTTCCCAGTAGTGGAAACAGGGGTGTTGACCATTCACAATGCCATATATGGAAGTGAGGTCTTTGAGGGTGATGTCTGGAGAGCCTCTGCTGATGTCCGAGCAGGCAAAGGTTTCTCCCTGGCTAAAGGCAGTCACCTGGAGGGCAGTTTAGAGAGCCTGAAGAGGGCTGTCTGAGCTCACAGTGCTAAAATGCAGCTGTCAGGGAATAAAAGAGGATCCATCAGGACAGTAGTAGAGCACCTCCTAGTGGTTTACACACTTTGATTTTTTACAAAATTTCAGGATCCTGGCCCTGTCTTCTTATTCCACCTTCTCCCCCCCCCCCCCCGAATGATAGCCACATAGAGGTTACTGTAGCCCTAAAGCCAAGCAAATCCCTCCATGGTGAGAGACAGGACCGAGACTACCGTAGGGCTGTAGGAAACTCACTGCACCTCCCATACGTGGAGCAGTAGTTATTTCTTTCCACACCCATCCCATGTGTGAAGCCATCTCCCTGCATCGCCGCATTGGTCAGCTCAGGGCACAGCTGGTGTTAGAGTGTATACATTCCTTACTGACCAAGAAGCTGGGGTCAGGGTTTTGTTCATGGAAGTAAATCAATGGCAAAATCAACCTACTCCCACCTTCAGCTGCAAGAATATATCTGATACTAAAGCTACTGCATGTGGGGCATTTAAATATTACTGTCGTCATGTATGTTATCACATGGTTATTACATTACAACAGGAACAGTGTCCACTATTGATGTGTAGATTCACAGAGATTTGCTATTACTGTAAGAGCTATAAACAGAGCAATCACTGCTGGAACATTATAGGGCCTGATTCTGATCATGCTCACGCTCACCCTGAGTTTCAGTTACTTGAGACTTACACTGATATAAGTGAGCAACAGAAAGAGATAATTCTTTACAGATCCTGATTTGGAGGATCATGCATTTCACTATGAAATAAGCATCCAGCATATCCCTTTGCATCACAAGAAATTACCCCTTTTTATTCCCAGCAAGAAATAAAGTCAGATTGCTATGAATCCCTTGGTCGGGTATTCTTTCTCTCATGGTTTAATTAACAAAAGCAAAAGTAACAAACTGGATAAAATAGAAACACATACATGCTCTGAGGTGAGGGCAACCAGTCTGGGAATAGCTGCCATTCCTTTCTCTTTGACTTCTGGAAACATCTTGAAACGTGCAATCAACATAGCATACATGTTAGATATGGCACCACCTGGAGTCCACAGTAATACACTGTTACTTTTTCTATGCATTTTAACATCATTTCAGTACAAACTACACTCTTAACTTTTTCCAATTCAACTTCCTAGGCAAAGGAACATGACTTGTTTTTGCTCATTGTTCCTCTAACTGGGGGCATAGACCAAATGGGTCTATTAATCCCCGCCCAAATTTCCCCTTCTGCCTCCCCGCAAGTGAGGCTGCATATGAGAAGTTCAGCTGGGCAAAATCATGGGTTTTCTGCCTTCTTCCCATTTTTGGATGACATTTCTCCCATTCCCCAAATGTATCCCTCTTTCCTAAGAGCAGTTGCATATGCTGCTATCATGTAATCTTACATATTGCTCTGACCCCTGAGTGAGAAGGCAAAGGATCGTCAAAGTGTAAACCACCACAGGACAAGTTGCCAAGTGGCACTTGAGAGTGACATATTCTGCCCTCCTTTCAAAGAGTCCAGCAGCTGTCCCAAACCTGGATGTCCTGGCTACATCACCCGGACAAGCAATAGGCCAACAAAGAAAAGAGGACATTAGTCCAACTATTTTTCTTTTAAAATCTATTACCCAACCTGCCCTCTGAAAGGCTTTTTTTCAAGGTGGGGCTGAGGGTGGGGGAGGGGTTAAATTTCTCTCATCAATATTCTATCAAAATCACTTGCATACATTGAATAAAAAATCTCAGTTTCAAGTGATGCTCCCAGGCTAGAACTGAATGATTGTCTTAATTTAATTACTAATGCTTTAATTAAACAATTTAGACACAGGAAATACAATAAAAAGCAGCGCTTCATTTTCTTTCCTTTTTAAAAATCGCTATAAGCTGGACCTCTACTTCAGCAATTGAGAAGATAAGTAAGATCTGGCTATAGCATAACAACCCATTGTTGCTATAGGAATATAATGCACTCCAGGTGCAGGTTTTACAATAGGTCTGCATATGATTGTTAGGTTTTAGATTTTAAAATGGTGGGCCAGATTGTAAGCATGTGTAACAATGTAACTCCACTGAAGTCAATAGAGTTACCTCACATTACACCAGCTGAGGCTTTGGTCTGGTAAATTTCACATTGGGTTGGCTTTTTCTTGGTCTCACAGTAAACATGGAGTTATGAATACTATCCCATGCTACATCAAGAATTGTGCACGTAGCTCCCTCTTGACAGGCACTCTGGTTCAGTTTTTTTTTTTTCTTTAAATTAAGGCTAATCTTCAGTCTTTGTAAACATGGACTTCATTCTGATCTCACTCACCCTGGTGGAAACTAAGATTAGCGCCACTGACATCCGTGGAGTTGCACCAATATAAAATTAGTGTGAGAACAGGCCTGTAAGTGATTCTTCACAACCCGTTGTGCATTATGTAAGTATTTTTATGCTTATTCTATAAAGAAAGAAACTGGAGCAGGGAAGGTAAGGCCAAATTTACATCCCTAAAGCATTCAGGTGCCTAACGGTAGATTTAGATGTCTAAATTAAGGCATCCACATCTGAGAAATTTGAGCTACGTGACTTGTTTTAGGCCACAGATGGAATTAGTGTCAACACCAAGATTAGACTGTAGGAATTACTAAATCAGCGGACTAGTTCCAACACTCTCTTTATTGTTTAGCCAGTTAGGATTACATTTATTAATGGACCTCAACCCAGACGCTCATTTTACAAACCTATTTTTATGCTCACCTGCAAACATAAAACTCAAAATTAGGCCTTTGTCTTGTTTGTATTGATACTGTATGGTCAATTACAGAGAATGGATAGAGACTTTTCTTCACAGCAATGAGATCTTTATTTAAAACCTGGTCTTTCATTTGGAGATGCAAGGGATAAGAACAAAAAGGATGGTACTGAATGCTGACGTAGAGAAAAAGACAAAGATGATTTAGACTATTGCCTACACAAGCAGATCGGGCACAGTAACTATTACATCTTAAGCAGTGTGAATTATAAACAATTTATCTGCTTTGATCAGAAGTCATACAGCAAGAATGAATACAGGGCTACACCCCAAATGACCATTATGTACTCCTGAACACCAGGGATTGTGGGACCCCTACACACAGCTCTTCCCTTTCCCCTAGACAAACAGTTTCTCCTCCGCACAGGGAAGGAAGATTTCTACTCTGGATGTAGGAGGGCAGGGCCGGATTAGCGCCGGGGCTATAGGGGCTGAAGCCCCAGGCTTCCCCCCAAAGAGGAGCCCCAGGTTCCAGCCTCTATGGTCCCTGCAGTAATCAAGCCTCCCTGCCACCCTGCTCAGCTCGCTATAGCACCGGCAGGGCTTGAGGGTGGGTGCTGGGAGGGACCCTGCCGGATGCTGGGGCTCTGCAACCAGAGGCTGGGCTCTGGGTGTGCCCGCCCTGGCCCTGGGCTATCTGGTTCACCTCTGGGGGGGCGGGGTGGGCCAGAGCATGTTCACTCTGCTCTGGAGGCGGGGCCGGCTGAAGTGTGGTGTAGCTTATGGTGCAGCCTTCCCTGGCCTGTGGCCCTTGGCTGCACCATGTGCCAGCTGGCCCTGTTCCTGGTGGCAGACCAGCCAGACCAGGGCCAGGAGAGAGCAGCCTCTGGCCCCAGGGCCCCCCTGCAGAGGCGGCCTTCCCACGTGGGGGGGGGGGGGGCTGGGATCCTAGGCTGCGGGGGACCATGGTGGTGGGCAGCCCAAAGGCCCTGAGACCGCTTAATCTGGTGCTGTAGGAGGACTATACACATGGGTGCCACTAGCCAGAATATCAGCCTCATTTTTATGGCTAAATGTCATATTTCCTGAATTTGACCTATTGGGTGAAATCCTGGCTCCGCTGAAATCAATTGCAGCACTTCCACTGATGTCAGAGGCCAGGATTTCTCCCAAGGTGTGTATGTTTTGTGTGTCACTCCCGCTCACATAATCATCTAGCAGACTTCATAACTGAACCAGGCCCACTCCCTAAAATGAGTTAGTCTTTTACTCTAGCAATAAAAGTATGCCTAATTACCATCTACACCACTATTGCTCCCTCTACTGGCTTGAGACTGTCTAAAGAGTGTGGCTATTAATCTTCCTTTTCGTACTAGATGTCAGAGCAATGCTTCAACATGCAGTTTGAACAACTAAGGAAACTATTTAGAAGCTGCAAAAAAGGTTTTGTTACTAGTTGTAATTAAAATTTTGTGTGAAAAAGTCTTTCCCACCCCCACAAACATCTTTGAGATTTCAAAAATGGTCCCATCCTGAATCAGGAAACAATAAAAGTGAAGTCTCAAAAAGAAATTGGGAATAGCTCATCTGAAAAAAAAATTGGATCAGATCAATCAAAATGTTTCTTTTAAATTTTGACCTTTTACATTTTTAACTCCCTTTTTAGTGTAAATTACCTTATGTGTTAAAAAAAAATAGTTTCAAACTAAAAAAAAAAAAAATGCTTTTTTAAATTTTGAAACTGTTGATATGACCTGGTTTGACAATGACAAACTTACTTTTCAAATCAGGAAATTTATCAATATTGACTTTCCCACAGTTTTTATTTTGATTACTCAGTGCCTCCTGCTGCAAAAACCTTTCATCAGAAAACTCCTGCCCAGCTCTAAATATTGCAATTGCAATACTGTACATGCAGATGCAATAACTCTCTAGAAAACAGCAGTTTTCTTAGTGCTGCCTCCTGGTTAGCAGTAGAGTGCAAAGAGCAATTAGCTAGTAGGCAAACACAACCATACAGTATGCCACAAGTCTATCAGAAGGCATATCAGGGGCCAGCAGTGTATTGGGGCAAGGTGGAAGCAGCACCTGGCCTGCCCCCCATTCTCTCTAGCCCCGCTGGCACTGAGTGGGGTGGGGCCTGGCTCAGGTGAGAGCCTTAGGTGCTGGAGGCTGGGACCTCCCTTTAGGCCGGGGCCCGGAGCTTCAGCCCCTATAACTCCTGCATTAATCCGGCTGTGTGGGCATCCCACAAATGAAACTTAGTGTAACAGAATACAAACAGGAGCAGGACGCACTGTTAACCAGTATGGCATCATGACAGGATGAAATCCTCTAATCTAGAGGATGCTTTTAGAGGCAATGAGACAAATTCAGATCTGATTTAAACAGTGGTGTGAGTTGCATGATGAGTGTAAAATTGGTCAGAAAATAGATGGGTGTGGGTTCAAGTGGTACCTGGTTGTAGGTTTCTTTTGCTTTAGCTTGTCTTTGCTTGTCTTACAGAAGGCAGCATTGTCTAATGGGTAAGACTCTGGCCTTCTGTTCTCAGCTGTACTACAGACCTGCTGTATGACTTCTTCAGGCAAGTCACTTCACCTCACTGTGCCTTTTTGCTCTCCCATTCTTTGTCTTTTCACATTGGCTTGTAAGATCTTTGTGGAAGGGACGTGTCTCTCACTGTGTGCTTGTACAGTGCCTCATACAACAGGATCATGTCCCTGGGTGGAGTCTCCAGGTACACAGCGTGACTAATAACAATAACACCGTCTTGTTGATTGTTAATCCATCTGTCACTTGATGAATGTTACCCCTGCTTTACTAACCCACTGAATGTTAAATCAGTGCAAGCTATACAACTTTACCACTTACACGCATTCCCTGATCACATTACCACCCAAAATGTTATTTACTTTGCAGCTGACAGCACTCTTTGCTTCATAGACTGCCACAAGAATTGAACCAACGTTCTCCAGGCTGAATTGGACCCATGTTCTATAGACAGCTAAAGAGCCATGTATCATATTGACTTTCAGTAAGGCACAGTCCAATCACCTGCCTTACTTCTGGAGAGGGAAAGTGGCCATAGTGTAATCAATGATTTGCTCCTATTTGTACTCTATTGCTGATGTTATGCAGCTTACAGTTTCTCACCTTGCCTAATTAATTTTTCAGGTTTTCACTTTCTGTTTGTGAAGTGCTTTGGCTGTGAGACGTGAGCATCTGGCAGTGGCAGGGATCGTAACTCCTACAAACTGCAGTAGGTGCCTGTGCATTATAGCACAAAACTGCCCAGCATCAGCAGGACTGAGCCCAGGCTCATATACTGCTATTTAAATGCCCATTAATAATAAGTGATAGACATTTCTCTCTCTCCCTGTGGTTGCAATTCACCCCTATGCAAAGGGCCAAAAAAAATAAAGCCCATGAACTGCTTAACTCCTGCTTAAACCCACCCATGTAGACCTTGCATTGGTCCAATGCAAAGGAGTGACCTTCACCTTCAATGTACATGGAGGAGCTCAGTAGTATCTGTGATGATTAGCTGTGCATCGTCTCATCAGGTGATGGTCAAAACATCTTTTAATAGCCCTATGAGACCACTTAAACTTTCTTTCAGAGCAGATTTCTCCCCCCAGAGGTCATTCTTTTGTGAAATGGACAAGCCAAGGTAATCTACGCAGTACTAAGTTTTTTTCCCATTTCTTGACTGTTTTTATGACTTTGGGAGATAAATACATAATTAATTTTAAATAATAAAGTTTCAGAGTAAAATAGGAAGTGAAAATGAGTGTAATGCAAAAGATTATATGGCATGTTAAAAAAAAAAATCACATGTCCGAAGGAAATGGTGCTTGTGACTGTCAATGATTTCTCTGTAGTTAATCATACCCCTTTCTTGACTTAGTGATTGGCCTGGAAAGAGCTAGAGCACTGATCCTGCAAGCGCTTGCACACTTGAATAGCTACTCATGTTGAGCAGCCCCACTGAACTCCACAGGACAACTCACCAGGGTAAAATGATTCACTTACATAAAGGGCTGGAGAATCTTGGTGAAGCTTTGTATTTGCTGATGGGGATGCTATACTTCCCTTCTCACTTAAATTTCCATTATAATGATGGAGGGCAGCAGAGTGTTTCTCTGTCTCATTATTAATACTATATCCTTTCATATAACCCATAATATTGTAGGAACACAGCAGAACTGCAGGGCAAATGCCTCTTCTGATTATGTTATCCATGCACCACTATTGCTGTTCATAATGCTGCACAATTTGCTTGAAGGGAGTATTCAACAGTGATAGACATTAAAGTCCCTATTAATCCCATCCCTGACTTTCATAAATATGCAGTACTTTTATCCAACAAAGAACAGCAGTTGTTTTTAGCGAGTGACCTCTTGAAACTGTGGATTTCATTATATTGACTCTTTAGCTACTTTAGTTATGAGACATGTCATAGCACAGTCTGAAACACAAAGAAAGCTTGAAATATCATATACCAGGTGAAAATATCCCATCGCCACAGCCCCCTGGCCAGCCAATCATTTCTCTCATTTTCCTTAGCGTGACATATTCCAATAGTACAAACACTGGAGCAATTTCATAGGTGAACCTGAAATGCAGTAATGGCCATGTTTTATTTCTTTTTTTATTTAAAACATTAATTTACCACTTAAAATATCAACACAATCGTTTCTATCTTCAAATCCTGAAGCCATATACAGTATACAACACAGAAATATATTTTGCAGTAAATTTGATCGTTTTCCTTCTGTCTTAAAGTTTAAATGTTTACAGATCCACTCCTACAATGTGCTGAGGACTCCACTCTCACTGACTTAAGTGGGAGTGGAGCTTTCTCATTTTCCTGGAGGACTGAGGCTCACATTATTACAATATGTTCAAGGGCTATTGACCAGAACAAAGCCCTCATCCTGTGAAAACTTACCCTCATGTTCTATTTCACACACTTGTGTAGGCTCACTGAAGTCAATGAGACACAGTGAATAAAGTGAATTGTTCCTGAAACACTTTGTAGGCCTCTCACCTTAAAAAATAAATTTGGAGGCTATATTGTTGTCCTTCCACACATGGTTATTGCCACTGGAACGAAGGGCACTAGCCCACATGAATAGGGATTACAAGGTCAGGTTCTTTTATAAGCAACAACTGTTTGTGTTTCCATTTTACATATTTCTGTATGCAAAATACAAAAATATTTTCCCCTTCATTTGCAGGAATTTTATCATAGCTGTCCATTTATTTATGTGCTGAATTTTTATGGGAGACAGCACACAAAACAGTTTTAAAATAACATGATAACTGTAATAAAACTTAAAAGGCAGACATGTTTTTCTTGCTAGTTTCACATAAAAGGTTTTCTTTTACATACAACTATAGCAAATAATGCAGAATCTAATTGTAAAATTATCCTAGGTAATTATCATGTCAAATTCAGCTACTTACATATTGGTATTTGCTGTTGATGTCAGCCAGTCTGCAGCTAATCCAACCATGTCCAATCCAGTCGAAAGTTGATTGAAATATCTAGGATGCCCTGTGGAAAAGGGAAAAATGTATCAAAAGTCTGATGAAACAAAATGAAATAGCTTAATAGTGATTGATATATTTAAGCTCTGGATTTTTACACCATGGAAAAGCACCATCAGTGTGTGAAACACAACAACAACAGCTACCTTGGAACAGGGCAATTCCTCCTCTTTCTTATTTCAAAGTAAATAAAAGAGAAATAATCAAGTAGGGTTTGGAATGATAAACTTTATTATTTTCTATAGTTCTTTCCATTTATATTGAAAATTAGCCAACAGCTGTTGCACCAAAATAGCTATTTGCCCTCCATATGTGTCACCTATTGTCACAGAATGTGGTTTGCTTGGGCTACATTTGAAAGGCATGCACAACACACTGTCTGAGAAGCTTGCCACTGCTTCTGACAACATCAGTGATGAATGGCTAATGATTATAAAAGACAGGGAAAAATGAGAAAATGGAACACTTTGCTGACTGCTTTGCACATGACTCAGAGCTGATGACTGTACAAATATGGCATGGACTGCAGTAATAATTGTCATTTCTTCCCTGCCAGAATACAATTATAAATAACAGAGCATCCTAGTAATTGCAGTTTTAAATAAACCTGACCGGAGTGAACATTGCTGCCATGTCAGAATGATGCGTGAGAATATATGCAATGGGCTCAGGAGTCCAGTTACAAGATTTATCTTACAGACTCCTGAATTTTTTTAACCTCCTGTCAGAGAATTTACTTCACAAATATGCCGGGAGCGACTAAAATCGGGAATGCAAATAACTCATTAGAGCTCACTTGACTAATCGGGTCCTGCCCCCTGTTTACAGTTACATGGTTTTGTTTCCAACAAGAATTTTGAAAAATTAACAGTTATGTAAATACTATCTCAATCAAAGGAAAGTGGTCCCGGTCAGAGAGACTGTAGACTGTTATTGACTGCATAGGCAACATAAGATAGGCAGGGTGACTGAGGAAATGCAAACAAAAAAATCAAGAGAAAACTTATCTTCTAGTCTCTGGTGCTCTGTTATCAGGCACACACACATGGCTAAAAAAATTGTGCTGGGAATTACTCTCCTACCCCCTGAGCTCACAGCACATAAAGACTGAATAATTTGGCTTTGTGTGTGGAATTAAGCATGGGGTGGGAGTGGGAAACAAAATCCAATTCCCTCTATTTTATAAAACAGGAGCAAGAAGCTGCAATCCAACCTTGCTGCAGCATCTATCCCCACCTAACATAGCAGCCCACACCTTCTGTGCAGGGTTTGCTGCCTAGCATAAGCACCAGTCCATGACCCCTTTCTCTGGTCAGTCATCAATGCTTCCCTGTCTTTGCAGTTGTCACTGAGTCTATCCCACCAATGCTCAGGGGGCTGCAGAGCTCCCCCACCCCTATTGTGGCTTGCATAGCCAAACTGCTCCAGCCACACAAGGCTGATATTCAGTGAGGTGGGAAGACCTTGCTCAGGCTCTCTACCAACATGTGAATTCCAGCCTCACTGAAGATGTGCTATTCTCTGGTAGCATTCAACAATTAATGGCCAGTTCATGTCCTCCTTCCAGAAAACTCACGGAAGGTCTAGAAAATCCCAGAGTCTATGGAGAAATTCTGGGGAATAACAGAGCTCTGGTGCATTCTGCAGCACCCAGTGCTACACGCTATCTCTGGGCTCCAATGCAATCCAGCTCCACTAGGAGCCATGCACTCTACATTTTTCTCATCCGGAGCTGTTCCAGATGACCCCCCTTTGGGGATGTCTGAGAGTGTGGAACAGGATAGTGCATAAGCTATACTGACAGGATTACCATTATTTGGGGCCCTAGGGCAATTCCCTCAGGTTGTCAGGGAGATGCTGCTCCAAAAAGAGGTTCTCCTTCAGCTCTAACCTGTGGAGGCTCAACCACACACCCTGCAAAAACCACAGAGCCCTGCATGTGTGCAGCTTTCTCACAGGGAGACCCTCAGAGCAAAGGGAGCAGGGAGCATGATGCTGTTATTCACCAACCCTTCAGCAAAATTTGGGCACTTCTATCCATAATAACATGAGACCCTAATCATAGATTCTTGGGTTTCTGTATTATTGGGACTGATTACAGTCCAAAAGGGACTCTGAGGTTCTCTTCACCTATTGGATGGCCGAAATAAACCCTGGCCTCATTTAAATCTGTTGACCCCTGCCCTGGACCTTGATTTTCAAGGAAGTAGAAAGATCTGCTGACTACTGCTCTTCTACCTCAATGTGTGGTTATCAAAATCATTTTTAAATCAGTGAAGGAGTTGGTGGATTTAAAATAAGACAGATCTGGAGCTCAGAGGAAGCAAAAGAATCCCTGCAACAAACCCTGTCACCAACTTTGTCCACATATCTACATAAATGACACCATCACAGGATCTAATCAAACTAGCTGTTCCACCAAGGGCTCATTCACCTGCTCATCCACCAATGTGATTTATGCCATCATGTGCAAGCAATGCCCCTCTGCCTCATACATTGGACAAGCAGGACAGTCTCTGTGCAATAGAATAAATGGGCACAAATTTGACATTAAAAAATAATAGCATTAAAAAATCAATAGGGGAACATTTCACTCTCCCTCCTCTCTCCATAGAAGATATGTTAATTGCTGTACTTAAGCAAACTGATTACAAATCAAAACTTCAAAGAGAAACTGCAGCATCGGAATTAATATGCTTTAGGCTTAAATAGGGCTATAGGCTGGTTTGCTTATTGCAATAGGTGAGTTTGCCTTCGCTCTACCTCTTCTTTCTACCTCCCTTTCTTCTAATATGCTTTCCACACTGTTTGAATCCAAACAACTGCTTTGATTTGCTGAAATAGTATCTGAGGAAGTAGGAGTTTCTCCCACAAAAGCTCATGCGATAAATTTGTTAGTCTTTAAAAGTGCCACAGGGCTCCTTGTTTGTTTTGTTGAACTAGACTGACACAGCTACTCCTTTGGTACTTGTCAAAAGAGTACCATTTTCTGCTTGATTTATTAACTTAAGAATAGATAATTATTTTGGACATAAGTGTCTGTCGACCAGAGCACTTACAGGTACTAATCACGGTAACACACACCCCAGAAATAGGAACGTTCTAGACCCAGCCCAGTCTGCCAGCTGGACAAATTGATGTAGGTGATGTGCCTATGGTAACACAGTGAGCCAATGTCAGAGCCAGCAATATAGCCCCAAAGCACTGCCCCCCCAACACCTTCTCCCTTTGCAGTCTCTGTTGTTTGTTTACAGTCTTTTGTTGCTCTCTAATCCTGTGTATCTTCAATAGCTTTTCCAAGGGAGTAATGAATGGAACTGGGCAGATCACACACACGGGTGCGTGCGCTATTATTGTTCATAGAGCTTTGTAAATCACTTCATCTCTGGCTATTTTCATGCTCCTTTTGGATTTACTACTTGCTAACTAGCAAATGGCACTGACCAAAAGCAGTGCTGGACAGACGCCATTTCTTACTCTGCTCACTGAATTTCCATTACTTTTGAATTGCAATGCTACATACACTAATATTCCCAGAAGCTGACTTTTAATTGACCAAGCATATGAATTTGCACCAGATGCACTTATCCAATCAGGAAGCAGGGGGAAAAAAAACTACACCACTCTGACCAGTGAAAACTGAGCAACACACATTGAATAGTGATAAAAATATGAAAAAAGATATTCCTCAATTCAACTCAAATCAGGAATAAAGCCTGGGAAACCAGAGCTGACTGACTTCAGAATATAGGCTAACTTCATAAATTAAATTGTTTTCCACCATTTGTTTCCTCTGCTCCATTAAGAAGCACATCTACTGCTTACACAGAGATCCTAGGGTTGCTCAGAGTATTTTCCCAAGGATCAAATTCTAAATTTACCCAGCAGCTCAGCATAGATATTTTCATAACCTTCTGCACTAAGCTGCTGCTGCTAAACTACACTGCTCCTCTGGTTAGGAAAGACAGCCAAGCATACCGTTGGGAAACTGACCTACCTTAATTCATCTATTAAACTAGCAAACAGGAAAGGGAGACAGGAGAGGCTGCACTGAGAGGTAGGCAGGTTCCTACCTCAGAAAAAGGCCTCTCTAGCTGAGGAAATGCTCTCTGAGGCTCAGCATTGGGATCCAGCTGTGAGGGCGAACCGAACCCTAGTCCCTCGGAGGTGCCCTTATTTATACATTCCCCGCCCCATCTTTAAAATAGCAAAGCACGTTCCCTGGGCTGACTGCACAAGCCCCCGAGCCAATTGACAGGGCGCTGTCTCACAGGTTCGAGCGGGTGTGCGGGGCCTTTGTTTATTGCGTGTGGAGACGCACTGGAGCTGTGTTGCTGGACCACATGACAAAAAAAATCTCCCAGAAGTTATAGATTGTTTCCGAACTACGCCGTGCGCTGCTAGCCCCATTCTTGTCACAGCCTGCAGGGAGGGCAGATACACCCTTTCGTCTGCCACTGCGATTTCCTCGCACAGTTCAAAGCGCATTACGCGGGGAAAGGGCTGTGGCGTAAACCAGCCTGCGATTCGTAGGAAAGACCGCCCCCCCCGGAGATATCAAAGCAACCTAATGCTAGCAGTAAAAGAGCAATTATTTGAAGAGGCTAACGAGCGTTAATAGTCAAACGAGGCAGGTAATAACATAGGCAGGTGTACGGGAAACACACAAAGGAAATCTGACCGCCAGTTCCACGCTAGGTCTGACTCGCCGGACGTTTTGGACGACTCCAGCGGGGATCACACGCCTGACTAGAGCTACTGCGTGAACGTGGACAGCAGTGGGCCAATAAATCAGCCTCAGACTGTCTTTCATGAGGCGTTGATAATAAATCGGAGTCGACGTGTATCTGGAGTTGCATTCTTTTGCCCCCGTATTCTTGTACAAGCAGGTTGAAATTAAAAGGTGCCCTAGCAAAAAGCTTTATTTTTATTTTTTTAAAAAGGGGTGATTGCAGTCATTTCAATTTTTAAAATAGAATTTAAAGTATAATTCGTCTGTATATTTTAATTAAAATGGGGGAAATTTTCCCACATATTTATATGGCAGAAGAGAACCAGGAACATTGTTATGATTTATATATATTAAAGTAATTTTATTGTGTTGCAATACACTGAGGTGTGATGAAATATTGGCTCTAGATCTCAGTGGAGAGAGTCTAACAAATATTTGAAATGCGTTGAAGTGGTGGATCTAATCCAGTTCCAATATTTGGTTCCCATGCCATACCGAGACACTAGCCCAGTCCAACACAACTACTGCAATTAGTTTCTATGTATGAGGCCCGAATATTTTAGCTTTGGTAACATCGGAATCGAATATTAAAAACACTGACTCGATCCTGGTCTTTTGACGTCCCTGGGCGTTTTGCCGTAGACCCCAAGGGCTAAGGATCGGAGCTATTCGATTTTTTTAACCAAGCCATGTTTCCCGGAGTCTGCACCGCCTATATGCACATCACATATCGACTCCTTCAAATTTGTGGGCACGCACTTTGAGAAGATTTATACCATTACAAATATTTTCCCAGCGAATCAAATGATCAGTGGGCGCCCCCTGAACCCTTGTTTACAAACTGTTCTTTTCAATAACGGTACTAGAGAGGCTAACGGCAGCGCACCATTTTCTGTTTACGCTCTGGAAATTTAATTAAATGGTTCCACATAATGTGCTGAATTCCGTTTAGCATCACTGAAACTAGCACCATTTCCACGTGGCCCGTTGCTTAAGTGAAGCTAATAAGGGCAAAAACAGGGACAAATGGCGGGGGCTGTCCCTGGACGGAGAAGAACTAACCAGAATATTTTTGGTCCGGCCGATAACAAAAATAACCATTAATCGCGCTCCTGTTTTTCATGCTTAGAATCCAGCGCGGGAAACACGTTTTCTGCGAGCGTTCATTTGCGCCGGATTCCCGTTTTCCCATCGCGCTAGGTCTGGAGTGCGCAGCGAGATCGCTTTCTCCGGGAAAGCTGGCTTGCTGGTGCTCTGCCTCGGTGGAGACGCGGAAGTCAAAGCCAGGGTTATCTGGTGTCAAGGATAAACACCAGCTTCCGAGCCACTGGACACACACACGGCAGCTAATTTCAGTAGGTGGCCTTTTGTGTAAATAACAGCACGCAACTGCCTTCTCAGCCCTTCCATTCGTATGGCTCCTATGGCGATTTTAATTGGCATCTTAATTGTTTCTTTTCTCCCCACCCGGCCAGGGGCCCTAGGCTGCATTCTTTATGAACTGAGAGCTTCTTCGGGGGATTGCAGGGGGTGGATTCTGCTCTCACCTACATCGGTGTAAATTCGGATTTACATTTGTTGAGCCCTGAATTCATATCGTGGCAACCCAGAACTGAATTTGGTTTTCATTAGAGGCTTAGGATGGAAGAGTAAAGAATGGGAAATAGGCGCCCAACATGTGATCGGTGTCAAATTTAAGGGCTAAAACAGCTACAAAGGTGTGAGACTGCTCTTCGGTAGCGACTGATCCATGCGGCTTCCACCTTTGTTAGGGCCATTCATTTAAATCGGGAAGAATGTATATTGTTGCACTCGAACTATACCACCGTATATTTCACTAAGGGAAATATTAATAGCCCCAGTAAATTACTTTCTTTCACCTACTGTGAGATGTTTACAAATTAAAATAAGCGCTTAAAGCCATACAAGGCAAGATGTTTATCCTAGATTCACTGGCTTTCTGAAGGGATGAGCAAGAGACATTTTTAAGACAAGGTAAAATATCACACATGAGAGAATCTGAGCATGCCTGTTACCTGTTTTAATTGCATATTTTAGCGTTGTTCTGCAGTTCAACAAAATCTCTTCCAAGGTCTGTGGCTGATCTGCCAGTTCCCAATTATATTCCTGAAGAAGCTCATTTGGATAATGGAAATCAATAACTTTTGTTGATCTATCAAAACTTTTCACCACATACTGAAGCAAAATATCCATAACATCTTGAAGGAAAGACAGAGTTGTTATTTCCCCGTTGCTCGCTGGCAGAAGATCTGGGGGGAGAATTACATGAAATGTTAGTTCGAGTTTATTGTTTAATGTATAGATTTTTGACACACTCTAACCCCCAATAACTATTGGGTTTTGATATTGCCCGCGATGAGAGGAGGATAAGGCTTTAAATTTGGCAAACAATCTGAGGAGACCTTATTTCAAAAATATTTTTTTCTAGGCGAGCCCTTAATTCATTTTAACTCGAAATTTGTGTGTTAAAATGTTTTTTTTCTGTCAATGTAAAAAAAAATCTTTATAAAGGAAGAAAAAGTTTCAGGGAAAAACACACCAATACTGTCTAGTGCATCACAATAACATATCTTCTTTGTGTTTAGTCAAATGGAATGTTTGCAACTACCTGATTGATACCCTTTCCTTAGATAACATTTTGTGTTCTGATTTATTCGAATTTTTCTTTCTTTGTATCCGTATCTTTATTTAAACTGACTTGTGCTGCCCGGAGCACTAGTGGACCCCCATTGGTTGTGACTGTACAGTTATAGCACGGCACTGGTTAAATAGGTAAGGAGATAATCGAGGCTGCTCGTTGTCCATTAAGCCCTCAGGCAAGGGGAAGGGAACCTTGCGGAGCGAGCGGTTCGAATAGGCCTATGTCTCACCAGCACAGCCCGAGAAAGGCCGAGCGGTTCCTTCCTAAGCACGGAATTAAACCTCCTGATCTCCTCTCAGGGCTTCGTGTCTCCTAACAAAAAACCGCCGTCAGCCTCCCTCGGGCAGAGCAGCTTAAAAGCCACTCAGACTATTTTACTGGAGTGGCCCAGAAACGTTTGGAGTGGAGCAGAAACTGTCCACGCCCCGTGCCTCGACAATCAATGCACGGCCAGGGTTTTGGTCTGTGGCGTGCTATCCAGGTATCTCTGCTCAAGCCTCCCTTTGTGTATCCCTGCGGTGCTCGATCCCCGCGTCCCTGGCTCCGGGGCTAATCCCTTGGCCATATGGGAAGACGGCACGGCTGTTTGCGGGCGCACGCGAGGCTGTTTACCTGTTGCGTGTAAAAAGGCATAATTGAGATCCGCCTTCTGGCAGCTGCAGGGCTTGGAGTTGCAGGTACAGGCTGGTCTCTTCTCTGCGTCCTCCTTCGGCCCGGTTCCCGCGGGCTTGTCCGCCTCCCCGTACAGCAAGGCTGGCAAGGGAAGAAAAGACGGGGGGTAAATACAATCGGCCTGGGCCGGCCCCGCCGCGCTCCGCTACCCCCCGTCCTGCCACCGCAAGGGTCTGAGCCCCTCAGTTGTCTCCGTCGGCCTCGCCCGGCCCGGAGTCAGCTCGCAGCTCACTGCTTACCGCAGAGTTTGGTCCCGATCCCGCCCGTGAACTTCTGGGCAGCCTGGCACCACGCTTTGGCTGGAAGAGAAGAGGCGGGGTGTCCTCGGGGCTGCACAGCGGCCGTAGGGTCACCGGGCCGCTCCAGGCCAACGCCGGGCCCTGCCCTCGGTGCGGGGCTGGCTTGCGGGGCCCGAGGAGCAGTTCAGGGAATAAAGAATTTGACTTGCTTCCTCCCCCCCCATGGCACGACACCCGTCCGGCCCCCGAGATCGCCCCAACCCACGTACCCTGCACACCACTCCCGTCCTTCCCCCCGAGATCGCCCCAACCCACGTATCCCCCCCACTCCCGTCCTTCCCCCCGAGATCGCCCCAACCCACGTATCTCCAACACCACTCCCGTCCTTCCCCCCGAGATCGCCCCAACCCACGTACCCCGCACACCACTCCCGCCCTTCCCCCCGAGATCGCCCCAACCCACGTACCCCGCACACCACTCCCGCCCTTCCCCCCGAGATCGCCCCAACCCACGTACCCCGCACACCACTCCCGTCCTTCCCCCGAGATCGCCCCAACCCACGTATCCCCCCCACTCCCGTCCTTCCCCCGAGATCGCCCCAACCCACGTACCCCGCACACCACTCCCGCCC
>ML685840.1:8974389-9060180 GCA_007922175.1 Pelusios castaneus | reverse complement strand
TCCTCGTTCGCCTCTCCGCGCCCTACCTGTGCCCGGGTTCTCGGCCTCCCCTGCCCCGTCCTCGGAGCCAAAGGACCAAAAGCCGGAGCCGGGAGCCGCCATCCGCGGGGCCGCCAGCCGTGCTGGGAGCCGGCGAGGTGCAGCGAGAGTCCCGAGGCAGGAGTACGGGGCGCGGGGAGACAGGGCGGGCGCGGCACGCGGGGCTGGGCGCAGCGCTAGGCGCTCTCCATGGTGCTGCTCCGCGCTCCCGCCGGCTCCGCTTTTATCCGCCCGGCGCCTCAGCCCGCCAGCCCTGGGCGGGGGAAGGGCGGCGAGCGCGAGTCACGACTCCCCTTCCCGCCTCGCAGAGGCGTGTGGCTCCGCTCAGTGCAGGGGCCAGCCGCGCCGCTGCCCCAGCTCAGGGCTGGAGGGCCGTCCCCGTGCCTCAGCGCGGCTCACGGCGGCAGAGCCGGGCGGCGAGCAGCCTGGGACGGGTCGGAGGAGCCCGCGGGCCGCCTGGCGACCTTGCCTGACCCGCGGGGGCTGACGGGAGGAGTCTCAGGGTGGGGGGGAGGGGAATGTCAGCACGACACGAGCCCACGCCGCCCGGCCGCTTGTTCCCGCCTTTTCTGGGTGCGATGGGCCGGAGCCCGCGAGCTGCTGGAAACGCCCCGCCCTGTGAGAACGGCGAGGAGGGGAGCCGCCCCGCCCCGCCCCGCCCCTGCAACCCAGCCCAGGGTGATCTGCGGCTCGCTTGGCCGGGAGCCCAGTCCTGCCCTCGGGCTGCAGCCCCGTGTGTCCAGTCCCGCCTTTCCCGCCGGCCAAGTCTAGGATCCGGGGGGTGGACGCCCGGCTCGTCCCGCCCGCCGGCGTCCCGGAGGCCGGGAAAGTCACTCCCGGTCCAGCCCCTCAGCAGAGCACGGGCCGGGGCGGCGCCACCTTCGTGCCAGACCAAGTGGAGCGAGAGAGGCGGGCGGCGTCTCTGGCCTGGGCCCCGGCCGCGCATCTCTCCCGCCCCGCTACCTTAGGGCCAGCAGTGACCGAGCAGCGCAGAGCCCAGCGGGCCGCAGTGCTGGGCGCGGACACGTCCCTGTCGGCCTGGACTCCCGGGGGCTTTGGATCCGGCGGCACCGTCCAAGGGGAAGGCGGGAGCCTGGCTCTTGCAGTGCGCACACGGGGGGAAAGGTGCCTGAGCGTCCCCGGCCTCAGCCCCGCAGGGCGCCCCTCTGCCCCCCGGCAAGCGCTGGCTGGAGCGGCGACGGAAGGCGAGGGCGCTCGCGCCGCCCCAGCTGAGCGGCCCCTGGCGCGTAGAGGGCGCCAAGTGGCGACCTGCTGGGCCTGCATGGGGCCGCGGCTCGGCTGGATCGTGGCCTTGTGCACCGCTAGGGTGGCTGCCCAGCTCGCCTCCCGCCAGCCCGCCACTGCCTGCTGCCAGGGGGAACTTAGTGGGGTCCGGAACAGCTTCATGATCCCTCCTCCCCCCAAGCAGCCCAGGCGGGGAACGAGCCTAGGCACGCCCTGCTCCTGCAGCCCGCCCTGGGCTCCTATCCCACGGGTCTGGGTATGCACGTGCTGGGGTCCGGGCTGGACTCCCGGCGCCCTGCAGAGAGGAGGGGAGGGCGGCCTGCCGCGGCTCCCCAGCAAACCCCGGCCCAGCTGTGACAGTCGGACGGGCGCGGCCCTTCCCCGCGTGCTCTGAGTCCAGCCGTCGTCTCCTCTAGCCCCACGTTAGATGCGCCCCGGCAGCCGGTCTCCGCGCTCGGCTGTGAGCCTAGACGGGATGGGCTCTGACCGCCCCGCCAAGGGAGCTTGTTTCCAAGCCGGTATTGTAAGGCCAGCTCAGGGCAAGAGCCCTGTCACCAGTGCGGCGCTCAGGAGATCCGTCTTGGGCACCTTTTGGGGGATCGGGCCTCCTTTCCCAGCCCTCCTAGGTCCGGACAAGGGGGGGGGGGGGCGTCCTATGGAAAGCTTCTGTGCCGGCCTGGCCTTCCCGTGACCCTTTCTGTCCCTCGATCCCACTGGCACGGCAGGCCTGAGACACTGACATTGACACCCATCAGCTGTTCTGGAGCCGGCCGGGCAAGCAGCACAGACACCCCGGCTAGCCTGGTTCCTGGAGCGCTCTCCGCTTGGGGCACAGCCCCACCCGTGCTCTGCCGGGCAGCGGCTGTTTAATTGTGCCACATTCTAGATAGTTTTTAAAAGCAACTCCAGCAAACAAGTTCCGAGCCCCTGTTAGTCTGGTTCAGCAAAACAAGGAGTCCTGTGGCATTTTCAAGAGTAACAAATCTATTTATCGCATGAGCTTTTTGTGGGGGAGAAAGCTCATGCGATAAATTAATTTGTTACTCTTGGAAAGTGCCGCAGGACTCGTTTGTTTCCCTGTAAGCAGAGTACAGGGGAGACGCCGGGCTTGCCTCTTGCTAAGGGAATTGCATTTAGTCCGACCAGCCCAACATCACGATTTCTTCATACACAGGACGAATGTTAGCGATGACTAGAGAGCAAAGCGGACGGTGCCAGGGAATGGAGACGAAGGCTGCTGCGTTGTTGATGGGCGTCGCGTCGCCCACCTAGCGATTAGTTCAGTGGATTTCGATTAGGTGCACCCTCGCCCCTTTTGTTAGCTCCGGTGTTAATCCACTCAGAGGCGCTACTACTAGCTTTCCAGACGGGAAGCCTCACTGCAATGCCTGGATCAGTCAGAAAATAGCCTGGCCGCTACTGTCAGGGAAACAAAGACCATCACGTCAGCCCGGTGGTTTCTTTCTGTATCATAACAGGTCTGCTTTGATCCCGCCCACTTTCCAGCTGACGCCGGCCATGTAAGGCACTGTGGAGGACATACAAACCTGAATTTCCCTGTAAAGTGATTGCTCTTATCTCCTCTCCTGTCTTAATTCCCTCCCTTCAGCCCACACACATCGCTACTGCACCTGTGGCAGGAGTCATTCAAACGCAGCCAAGCCCGTCCCTGGCTTTTGTGTACTTATTTACTTTGCCTTTTTAATAATGGAGAGGAATTTTAAGAGGACTTTAAAAATCAAATCCGATGTTTTCTAGGACATTTTACACTGCAGCAATTTAAACATGGCTTTTAATCTTTTAACTATTGTAAAAGTAGGAAGCACCAATTACATGTCTATGGAAAGAGGGCTAAATTAGAATGTCAAAAGTGTCTATAGATAGTTCTGCAGCGCTACCCAGCTGGTTTTACTCCCACCAGTAATCACTGCAATGAGACACCTGGCCTGAGTAAGGGACCAGGATTCAGCTCTTCTTGCCTTGCAGCTTCGATCATGCAGCTATTAATCACTGTCAAGCATCAATATGAATGTTTCAGTTATCTTCATCATTCTGTAAAATAACTTCTTTAAAATAGGAATTTGGGTGAAATTTCAAACAAAGTGGCTATTCCTTTTATACCCAGAACACTTCTGGTGGAATTGGTTAAAAAGGCTCTTTGCATTTTAGGCAGCAATAGACCAATCACATTTTCCTGACCATTTCTCAGCTTCCCAGACACCCAGTCCTAAAAATCCAATGCAAATTTTAAAAAGAGAACAAAGCAAACAAGATTTCAGAGTTCAACATTTAGCAGTAAAGTTCAGGGGTAGAAGACAGGATTGTGGTTATATTTCCCTGTATATAAGCATTTGCAAGGGAAAAAATATATACACTATATTGACCTTTAAACCCCACTCCCAATAGCTCTACCATAGTTAAAGTCAATAAGAAAATAAATTGGTGTATTATACTATCAAACAACAATTTACATTTGTTAGTCTTAAAGGGACACGTCCCATGGATTTGATCCAATATTTATGTACTGTAAACCTAAAACCAAACTAAATGCTTCAAAAAAATCCCAGTGAAGCCATTTTATTTTTGCTTTAAAAATCATTTTGTGCTAGTGAGCTAGCATTGTGTTAGTGCATGGGAACCTGAAAACTCAATTGACAAGGAAATGACTATAAACAAGAGACACTGCCCAGTCTATTTTGTGTAATGTGACAAAATGTAAAAAGGAAATCAATATACAGTAAGTACATTTGGGTTTAAAAATTCTTTCAGTGTTAATAATCTAAAATATGTTAACATCTGCAAGGTTTGTTTTAAACATGATATTTAACTTGACAGTGTCCCTTTAAAACAGTGTTGGGCTGTAAACTACAGTAACTCATATTCACTGGAAACTTGAAATATTAGAGATAAGGGTACAAAAAAGAAAACATAGCATATAAAATCATAAAAAAGATTATGCTAATAAAAGCCAAATGGCAGCAGCAGCAGCTAAAACTGCTGGATAAGGCGCTGGCGCTGAGAGGTTTTCCTCAGCAGTTTTCTGTAGTCATAGGGATTATCTTCAGGTTTGCTCTCACTCACGGGGCTCTCTGCAACCGTTGACCTAGGGATTAAGTGCAAAAGCTCTTTAGAAATTAAAGTCAAAACATTTACTTCAGCAAACATTGCTACTTAACTTCCACCCTCAGCAAAAACAGCTGCTTTTCCCAGGCCTCTCCCCACTCTAAAGAATAAAGTCACCCCCCACACAGCAAACACATTATAGCGGGACAGAGAAACATTCAAAGGAAACATGTCTTTTTTCTAATAAAGAGGAATTATTAAGGACATAGTAAAAATGTCAGGATAACAAGCAAGGCTTTGGGATTTATTCCTGCCTGCTAGACATTGGTTTAAGTAAATGAGGTACCTCCAGTTTTACATCTGCTGCGGGTCTGTCCCACTATTTCAGACCTGATATTGTGCAGATCACAATACAGAACCCAGCTCATGTTTTTCAAGTGGCAAGCTGTATTTTTGAAAGCTGGTCTTCCATTTAAATAGCAGAACTGGTAAACTGAACCCAAGTCCTTCCTAAATAAGGAGAACAAACAAGGAGTCCCAGGTCACTTTTAAAGAAGTGGGATTTTCTCCCACGAAAGCTCACGTGATAAATAAATTTGTCAGTCTTTAAAAGTGCCACAGGGCACCTTGTTTGTTCTGCTGAACTAGACTAACACTGCTACCCCTTTGGAACTACTGATAGAAAGTATATATTATATTGAAATGTTTGGTGTGCTACACTCAGGGGTCCAGTGCAGAGTTCAAAATGACAACAGAGAAGAAAAAAATTCATTTCTCTAGGGCCAAATTGTGCTGGACCTACTCAAACAAGAAGCCTCATTGAAGCGGCCACTGAATGTCGAACTGTAGCAAGGCAAAAAACCACAAACGGGGGCAAATTCTGCTCTCAGTTACCCAAAGCAGATCTGTTACTCTAATACTGTTACTATAAGATTGATATCTGAGCAAAATATGATCTAAGGCATGCATTCTTACTCCGTACACCTGTCTCTACTGTGTTCAATGGCAAAAATCTCATTGATGTAAGTTGGAGTACAATCAGGGCCCTAGCCTATTGGTGCATATCTCAAAGGCATTTTGAATGAAGAGGCCAAAGGTTAGGTGCAATTAATGACCTGAAAAATCTATGTAGGAAGAAGGCTGATGAAGCAGGTTTTCCCTTTAGGATTTCCCTTGCTGATAGCAGTATCAAACAGAGGCTTTAGGGGCACGTGCTGTTGCCGGGCAATATGGCGAAAAAGATGTCAAGAACCAGGGGTCTAAGCTCCAAAAAGTCTGGGATAGTGCCACACAATTTAATGCCTAATTGAAACAGAAATGTAACTTTTAGATTTTGCTTTAGTTCGAGACCCAAAGATGTACTGGAGGGAGGTCTGTCCACCTGCTTTGGGGCATAGGAGGCAGAACAAAAGTGTCAGGCTCTTATGCATCATGGCTGTATAAATGAGATTGCCTGGCCAGAGTTCTGCTCCCAAAATTGTGAACAGGCTGAAGACTCTGTAATATCTTTTGACGTTAAACTTGAAGAAAGGAATTTTTCAGCTATGCGTATAGACCTTTTTTCAATTCCTGGAATTATTATTTCACAGGATTCCATAATAAAAGTTAATAATTGTTTTATAGCTAGTTTGAATGCACTTACTTTTGTCTTCAGTATGAAAGTATACAAAAATAAGTATGCTTCCCTTATTATTTAAAGTAAATTACACAGCATTTCTTTTGTTCCTACTAGTATTTTGTATGACTTACCCTTCAGTGATAATTAAAGGTGAATCTCTGAGCTCCACTGGTGCCCTCTTTTCTCTTGTGCTAGAATTACTATCATTTGATATGGAATCACTTGATGAAATTTCTTGGTAATAGAAATCTTCTAAATCTAGCATCTTGCCCAGACTATATATATATAAAAAAAGTACTAAATCAGCAATTCCGTTTCGCAACATTTTCTCAGCAAAAATAAAGTAATGAATAACAACCTTCATTTTCCTTATCAGCCTATACCTGAGGACTTTTAATATGTTGGCAGTGGTAAAATATTATATAAGCACAAAAAGTCTTGTTTTGGGAATGTAACTAATGAAAATATGAAAATGTTTATAATCTGGAACTAATAATATAGGGCTGAATCCTGAATCCAGCAAATATATAATCACATACCATGTACTTTGGTGAATCAGCTATTATAACTCTGCATGCATGAGTTATGGCTGATTTTGTAAGATGTATGTCAATTTGCAAATGGGTACTTCAAGGCAGTACTGAGTCTTAGAGATCTAAGATTACTGGACAGTTGTCCACAGTGCCATTCTTACTGATATAATTCTGATTCCAGTAATACTTCCATTATAATTACACGTTTTCAGGGATTTATGATTTGATCACAAAAATGTACTCTAGGACCTGATTTAGTAGGCAGACTTCAGTTAGTTCAAGAGATTCAAATGCAAGCTCTAGCATTCAGGAATATCAGTAGATTTGGGACACTCTTTGGAGGACTTTGGGTTTAGAACTGAATGGATCACATTCATTCATAAATAATAAGATAATCATCATCTGTATATTTAACTTTCAGATCATGGTGAGAAGGCAGAAAACTGCTAGCAAACTGGATTTTTCAGGCAGTTTGCAATGTGACTCAGGAATTTTCTTTCAATGTCACCTACATATATGTCTTGCTCAAGCTATTTATCTATCTGAAAGTTGTTACCCATTGGACAGGTTTTGTAATGTATGGTATATGAAATGAGTTGCCTACCTCAGTGCACAGCCTAGTGTCCAGGATGGTATTATTCAACACTGTTCATACCAGTCTCAGCAGACAGATAAAGGCCTGGAATGGACTTAGAGAACAGTTTCTCTAGGTTGAAAATGTGTTATATTATTGGGACAATATGGAAATTTGCACAGTTGCTTTTCATGCTATACCTATGCCACGTACAAAGGCTTTGGTTTGTCAGTGGATCCTTTAGTAAGTACAAGAATGCTCTTTAAATAAGTTAATATTTGAAAAATGGGAATTGCTTGTAGAGAATATTGAAAAGGACTAGAGTATTTTGAAGCAGGCAAGGGCATGT
Source organism: Pelusios castaneus (assembly GCA_007922175.1). Classification (NCBI taxonomy): domain Eukaryota; kingdom Metazoa; phylum Chordata; order Testudines; family Pelomedusidae; genus Pelusios; species Pelusios castaneus. The sequence continues at coordinate 9,052,759 of ML685840.1, read as the reverse complement.
CACCACCTACACTGGCACGCTGGTTCTTAAACTCTAGGATGAGAGGCATGCCACAAAATGCTGAAAATTACAGTACTTAGCAGAATTGGACTCTGAGACTAAAGGTGCCCCAGACACTACTGTAATGTAAATAATAATAAAGAACAGTATATCAGTGTATTGTTGGAGATTGTGTGTGTTTTTATATATATATATATATATATATATATATATATATATATATATATATATATAAAGACAGATCAGAGTGTTCTTCACATGTATTGTTTCAGGTTGCCTAAGGAAACATATTTGAAAATCACAGTTTAAAATGACCAGAGGGAAAAAAGTCCTAGGAGTGACTTGAAAGGCAGGATTCCTCTCACACTAGTGTAAATCAGAAGTAATTCCCTTGAATCCAGTAGCAATACTGGTATAAAATTGTAAGTGAAGAAGAAATTCAGGACCAGTGAGTGAATCTCTTGCCCAGACACGAATCAATCAAATAACTCACCAGAAAAGGAGCTGACTGGGAGAGAGCCCTATATTTGGAATTTTCCCAAAATCCAACTGGTGCCAGAAAGAGATCTGTGATTTAGAGCTAACAGCGTTATGTAGGGACACAGACATAAATTAAACCAGAAAAGCATAATGGGGCCATTGAGTGGTGACTCTAAATATAAAAAATTAAACTCAGTTCTACACTGAACAGGTTAACCAAGGTGCAATGTAAGTGGTGGTTGAAATATAGCTGAATGTAAGACAGAGAGAAGTTTAAGCATGTGGTTGCATTTTATTGATGGTAAAAGTGTTTGCAGTTCCTGCATGGTATCTTGTGGCCCACTGTGGATGTACCCCACCTCAGTTTTCTCAAGTGGAGCAGCAATAGATTCTTTTTAACACCAAGGAAAGAAGACACCAATACATGTTAACAGAATAACATGTCACCTAATCAGAGTCGGGACAGGACTCATGTAACACATAGCCCATAAGGACTCTAGATCCGGGATCCCAAACCTACAATCTATGTCCAGGGGTCGGATTCTCTCTTAGTCCATGAGAACCACCCCACTGCAGCCTGCCTGCCTGACTTCTATTCAGTCTCTTTTCCCCTGCTCCACTTCCTGTTCCTGTTTATATGGGTCAGCCCCCAGGGAGAGGCAGAGCCTCCTTGATTATTGCCAGGCAGCAAGCTGTAGCCTGCAGCTTGACTCTTAAAGGGGAGTACCTTTTTAAACATACACTCTCTCAAATATATACTTCCTGCTTTTATATGTATTATATATGAAGTTTGCACCCTGCAGCTTCAGCTTAAGATTGGTGTTTCCAATCATGTGGGGGTATTGAGTGTTTCCTGCAAGGTGCTCTGTCCCCATTTCCGATTGACTGCAATGGGAGCAGAGGGCATTTAGTATCTCACAGGATTAGGTCCTATGAAGAGGCTATCACCACACTACTAAATGTCAAATAAAGGAACAGCTAAGGTCAGGTCTGCACAATGCGCTCCTGCTGACATAGATGCGATGGTTTGGAGTGTGAAGAGACCTGATTCCTGACAGATGTAGCTCTGGCAGCAGAAGCTTCTAGTGCTTATGTCATTTTACCAGCAATACTTTGCTTTTTCTGGTATAGCTTGTTTGCCTCACAGTGGGTGATTTTACTATCCCAGTACAAGGCACAGCTTTGCTGGTATCGCTGTGTCCATACTAGGAATGCTTTGTCAGCATTGCATGACCATATTCTGATACTGGTGAAAGACTTCCTAGTGTAGATGTAGCTCAAGAGGCATATTGAAGACTGGATGGTTCCAGGGAAGCAGTACCACCTCATACGTGGGGTAGAGCTATGGATTAAATCTTTGTACTGAATATTTGTTAGAACCATAGAGAGATCTGCACATATATACCCCAAGCAAATAAATGCATGTGGAGATCCACCAAAACATTTCAATGACATTGTGAGAAAACCTTTACTACTGAAATGTTAGTGGGCATTTTGGCTCTCTTACTTGTTAAGAATATATAAATGGTTTCTTTTTGTGGTTTCTATATTTCCAAGTGGCTGTTTCTCAAAAGCGGAGCTCCATCTTTCTTTGGATTTTTGCTAATGGAGTGATTGGTTGCCCATCTGTTTTGAACTGGAATTTTAAGCACCCTCATTTTTTTTTTGATGTAGAACTGTCTTTGTGCTAAACCATGTTTTCATTTAGTATTATACGTGTATTACCATTGCAGAAGACTCATGCACAAGTAAAAACATGAGATCAAATTCATGTATTTTGTTCTTTACAATGGCATAATTTTACCTTGTACATGATGCCTCTCTCTGTATTATCAAATAGCTATATTCTTTTCTTAACACTTGATTTTACTTTTTTGACAGTACAACTAAATGCTATTTCTGGAGGATTATAAGAATGATTGTGGAATAAGTAAATACAGAAGAACAATTACCTGTTTTTTCTTGGTTTCCGTTTCTCTTCTTGGATTGATTTCTAAGAAAACATCAAACGATTTTTAAAAAGTTGTATCACTTTTTTAAACACCAACACATTTTTATGGAAATGGGCATGTTAAATATGAGAATTTCCTATAATTCTTACCAAGAAAAATATGTAAAACAAATTTGTTGAGTAAAAAAACAGAGTGTGCAGTAGCAATTTTTAATAATCTTTGTGCATGTATATTTTTATGAGATAGACTGCAGCTAGTACTGTACAGGAATGAAAGAACCTATAATCAGATGCCTATGGAGGGGAATATCAAACTTCCAAATACCTCTATCTGCTTTAATAAAATTGACAAACATTGTCCAATTTAAGTACACTTTTACTTACACTGTGCTAGTTTATATGGATATTGGCTATTTACTGTGAGAAGGCCCAAACCCATTTTCATCAAATGGGATAAAATACAACACAGTTTTACAAAGGATAGCTTATGCTATCAATCTGATCTCTTGCTTTGAGAAAAAAACTGATTTTTTTAGACAATGAAAATGCAGTAGATCTAATCTATCTGGATTTCAGTAAGGCATTCAATACAGTTCGACATGGGAAATGATTAGTTTAATTAGAGAAGATAAGGATTAATATGGAAAGGTGGATAAGGAACTGATTAAAGGGGAGACTACAGCTGGTGAACTAGCAGGCTGGAGGGAAGTTACTAGTAGAGTTCCTCAGAGATTGGTCTTGGGACCTATCTTTTTTAACATTTTCATTAAAACTTTGGCACATAAAGTGGGAGTGTGCTAATAAAATTTGCAGATGACACAAAGTTGGGAGGTATTGCCAAGATGTAGGAGGACCAGAATAGCATAAAAGAAGATCTGGACGCTCTTGAAATCTGGAGTAATAGAAATGAGATTAAATTTAATAGTGCAAAGTGCAAGGTCACGTACTTAGGGAATAACAAGAAATTTGCTACAAGCTGGCGACATATCAGTTGGAAGGGACAGTGTAGGAGAAGGACTTGGGTGTATTGGTTGATCACATGATGACTATGAATTGCCAGTATGATGCAGACATGAAAAAGCTAGGGTACATCCGACCAACTATTTCCAGAAGAGGTAGTGAAGTGTTAATACCATTATACAAGGCACTGGTGAGACTCATCTGGAATAATGTGTGCATTTCTGGTCCACCATATATAAGAAAGATGAATTCACATTTGAACATGAACAGAGAAGGACTACTACGATGATCAGAGGAATGGAAAAGCTTCGTCATTAGTGGAGACTCAAAGATCTTGGCTTGTTTAACTTAACCAAAAGAAGGCTGAGGGGAAGAATAATTGCTCTCTGAAAATATGTCAGAGGGGTAGCAGGGAGGGAAAGAAGTTATTTAAGTTAAGTGCCAATGTTGACACAAAAACAAATGGATATAAATGTCCAGCCACAAGTTTAGTCTTGAAATCAGATGCAAGTTTCTAACCACTGGAGGAGTGAATTTCTGTAATAGCCATCTTCTAACGGGAGCAATGGGGGCAAAAAACCTGACTGGATTCAAGAGAGAGCTTGATAAGTTTATAGAGAGGATGGTAGGATGAGACTGCCTATAATGGCAATGTGGCCCATCTGACTGCTAGTAGCAAATATCCCCAATGGCCAGAGATGGGATGGTAAATGGAGAAGATTCTTCTCTGGACTCTGGCTTTTGAGTCTTGCTCGCATGGCCAGGAACTAACTGATGGCCATATTTGGGGCTGGGAAGGAATTTTCCCCATGTCAGATAAGCAGAGATCTTGGGGTCTTTTTTGCCATCCTCTGCAGTATGGAGATGGGTTACTTCCAGGTTTAAACTAAAGTAAATGGTCGATTCTTGGTAACCTGAAGTATTTTTAATCATGATTTGAGAACTTCAGCAAATCAGCCAGAGGTTATGGGTCATTACAGGAGCGAGGGGTGAGGTTCTGTGTGGCCTGCAATATGCAGGAAGTTAGAGTAGTTAGATGATCATGATCGTTTCTTCAGGTCTTAAAGTCTATGAGGCTAAATTCAATGGGAGTTTCATCCCTGGCTTTAACAGGAAAACTGGACTAGGCCCATATTGAACAAATAGTATACTCAGCTGAAATATGTCGCCATTGGGCTATATATACTTCAAAGATGCAGATGAGTGAGTTATTTGAGAATGCAAATGATTTCTTACCTATAATAGATTTGCATCTTTTCAGAGAAAGCAATGTTAATGCATTTAGAACAACATGACTGTTCAAAAGTAATACACTTTGAAGTTTAGAACAGGCCTAATTTTGATCTTACTTATGCTGATATAACTCAATGGCAATTCCATGGAACCTTATGAATTACACTGGTTTAAAACCAGTGTGAAAAGAAAATCGAGATCCTTTCCTAGAACCGCATTTAGGGTACTACAACTGATATAACATAGATGCTTGAATTCAAAAGCAAGTGCAGAAAGATAGCTTTCCTTTTTGTGATAGGATTACTAAATATAAGTTAATACAGCTATTTTCCACTTGTTAGCATTGTAAAAATCAGCTGGCCATATTCTGCTATCAGTTACACCAATGCAACACTCTTCACGTCAGTGTGTTTGCATGGAAGTAAGTGAAGGCAGAATGTGGCTTGAAACCAATTAATACTGACAACACTGTGATAAGTACCAGTTCACGTTGTTATCCCCATTTTACAGATGGGGACCCTGAGGTGGAGTGAGTCAGAGCAAAATTTTCAAGAACATCCACTATTGAAGGTGGCACTGGTTGGGAACAATTTTCAATATTTCAATTTTTTTGGATCAAATTGAGATGAAAAGCCAAAATTTCAAAATTTTTGCAGAATGACATTATGGAAGAAAAAATGTTTTGGATCAACTGAAAGAGTTCATTTTAATACATTCAGAATGTTTCATTTAGATTTCAAACTTTTTATTTTTTATCTAAAACCATTTTTGAATTAAAAAAATAAATAAATAAAACCTTCATTCCAAACATGTCTAAATAGGACATTTTTTGACATTTCCTATATGTTTCTCCCCAATTTATAAAAATGAAAATGTCATATAAACCAAAATGATGATGTGAAACATTGGTTTAATCAAAATGACATTTTCCAGGAGAAATCTATTTTGATGAAAATTTTCCAACCAGCTTTAATTTTTGGGTGCCCAGATTGGGACTCCTAGTTTATGTCTACACTGTGGCTAGTCCATGACAGCTGACTCAGGCTCACAGGGCTTGGGATCAAATGCTTTTTAATCGCAGTGTAAATGTTTGGGCTCAGGCTGCAACCTGAGCTCTGTGACCCTCTTACCTTGCAGGGTCCTTGATCCTGGGCTCCAGTCCAAGGCCAAAGATCTAGACTACAATTAAACAGCCTCTTAACCTGAGCCCCAAGACCCTGTGTCACCTGGCATGGGCCAGCTGCGGGTTTTTAATACAGAAAGATTGGCACACGAGAGAATTTGCAGTTCCACTGACTTCAGTGGAGGTTGTGGTCACCTGGTGCTTCTGCGATTTGAGTGTTTAGGTGACTAGTTTCAGAGATGCCCAGTTTTTTCTGATACAAATCAAACTAATAAATGAGTTTTCATATAGTACCAAGATTCTTTATTTTTTCTTTGATCTTTGCTTTGTGGATACACTTTACCATAACAACATATTTACCTAAATATGTTAATTTTTTCATATAAAAGTCTAGAAACAGAATTCTGCCTTCTGCTTTACATTTTTAAAGTCCAAAATGTCACAAGATTTGTTTTTCAGAAAACAGACCCCATTCAATATATGCCAATCACAATCTCTATTTCAACATAAGAATGTTTCAGCGAAAGCTTGTTTCATCTTGCTCCTTTACGATAATTTCCACTGAGAGGGTACCAATTGTGACAGCCAGTTTAATCAACTGTACTCTTACCTGATGTTAAAATAGGCCAGTAAGATACATAGGCTGCTAGCAAATGTGCTCAGTTGCTCTTTTCATAAGAATTTTCTGAACTGCGTTTCAAATGTCTCTCTTTCTGCCCACATGCTTGCCTTTTTCTGTGTTTAATGGCATTACAACAGAGTGGAAAGCAGATACAGATATCTGAACTTGGACCAAAGGCTTTTACGTGAAGACAGCCAAATCTATTAGTTTACTGAGCTGCTTGTCTTCTCCTTTTATTAAAGGGAGCTGCAGCATGTATGCTAACATATGTATGCTAATATTTTCATATTTGGTCTCTAGGCAAGATCAGGCACTAAATATACTACAGTAATGGCCGTCATTATAAATACCTAGATAGAAAGGTCACATAAATATTTCCCACACTTTGTCTGTCTAGGTAATATCTTTTATTACCTCACTCATCTTGTCTCTCTAACATCCTAGGATCAACATGGCTACAACACTGCACACAACAATAGCCTGAATCTTGGGCTGTTTGAAATGTGGTTATGAATCTGAATTTTGTGGCCCATCTATTTTCAATGGCAGGGAGTTTCTTCAGCCCATTGTAAAGAATTGGCTGGAGAAGATATGTCTGGCAGGTTTTACCCTCAAAAGTTTGTCAAACTTACATGTATTAGAATATAGTATGTGGAGTCTTCAGGATTATTTAAAGTTTTGGGTTTCTGTGGTCTCCTTGGGGGTCGCTGCAGAGGATGAAAGTCCTGTGCTCTGGTGGGAACTATAAAAAAGATTAAGAGACACCAATATTTATTTGTTCACAGGATAAGAGGGCATCATAAAAGAAAAGCATAATAATAACAGACATTTATTTAACAAAGAAAAAAACACTTTGTTTGTTACTTCCAGAACTGCGAAAGCATAATTATAAGGCATTGTAAAATATTGTAAGGTATCTCTCTTATTCTCTGGTTTTTCTATCTTGTGTATATGACAAGAGCAGCACGTGCCATATGTAAAGGGAAGTTTTACAGATAGAGCTGTTTCGAATATTTTTAACAAAATGTATTTTTATCAAAATATATTGTTTTGTCAAAACCAAAACTTTACAGAGATATATCAGTTTTTACAAAGCTTTTGATGGGAAAATTTCTGAATTCCAGGGCATGAGATAGTGAGAGAGAGAAAGAGACCCAACATCCCAAACTAGCACCTTTTTGCTCCAAAAATAGACATATTTACACATTTCTTTTTCAGGAAATCATTCAAAATGTTGTGTTTTCATTCCAATTCAGGATAAAACCAAATTTGAAAGTTGTCAAGAAACAGAATTGTCATCCACTGAGGACAGCTCTAATTTCAGCGTTAGATATTGGCATCTGAGTGACATTCATTGGGAAATGTGAAACAAAATAGAAAATAAAAGCTCTCTGGAAATCTTAAAATGACTTCATAAAAAGCAGACAGCTATAAGATATATTGACTCTTCTGTACTGAAGGGTAAAATATGATGCAATTCTGCACACCCCACGTAAACACTTGCACACACGATGTCCATCACCAGAAGAGTAGACCAACAGCTTTGTCAAGGTCAGACCATTTCTTTGGTTCTGTGCATAGAATAACCCTTTGTGGATCGTAATCTCTTCACATAGAAAGGAAGAGTCAGACACCTCTACATCAGTGTCCCCTTTCCTTTAAATCCATGGAGGACTCTGTTAGTCTGGGGAACCACAAGAAGACAGGGAGTGGGTGAGGCAGGTGATGAGCATCACCCCTGTGCACCCAGCAGCAACAGCAGAGGAAAGTTAATAAAGCCAGAGACAGTTGTGGAGCTTCCTTCACAAGGGATGGCCTTGAGCAGGTACTGCTCAGGTGTCCCTAGCAGTGTAGCTCTATTGATGGCATGTTAGCAGGGAGCTGGGCACAGATGAGGTATAAAGTGTGTGTACAGATGGCATTATGTCCCCGTCTCTCTTCAAGACCTGCAGGGTTTTAGGTGGGCCTCTTGTCTTCCCTCATCACAACAAAAGAATTCAGAGGAAACTCCATGAGGGGAACCTCTGAGGTCCTTGGCCCACAAGTGGATATTGTGCTTGGAGGGAAGAATCTGCCCCACAAAGGTTTATTCACATTGCTACCTACTGCAAGTATATTCCACCGCAGCATATTCCACTGGAGTACTAATGTTCTTTCCAAAGTGAGTTTTGCCCATAAACCAGAGTGGCGACGCTAGCAACATTCAAGTGGGTAAGGAAGGAAAGAATACATTTTGTTCTCTGAGGGTATGTCTGCTCTGCAATTAAAAACCCATAGTGGCCTGTGTCAGCTGACTTAGGCTCAGGGACCCGGGCTGCAGAGCTGTTTAATTGAAGTATAGATATCTGGGCTAACGTTGCAGCCCAAGTTCCCACCTCACAGGGTCCTAGACCCAGCTCCTTAGCCTGAGTCCTGTGAGGCTGAGTCAGCTGGTGTGGGCCAGCTATGGGTGTCTAATTGCAGTGCGGACATTCAGTAACAGCTCCCAGAAACTTTGGTTTATTTTACTCTGGGGAGGTAAAATCTATTCTACCTACATCATAACACCTTTTTAATTAAGAATGTGGCACAAGTATTTATAATGAAAAATGATCAGTAATACATCAGTGTTGGCTTCTGCAAAATTAGCTGTATACTTTTTTTTATTGTGTGTGACAAATAAAGGCTTGTAAAGGTCACTGGTATATTGAGGAGCCAGAAGGAATAATGTTAATTTAAACTGTAGTAGGGTAATGCCTCCATTTATTGTTTCAGCTTCTTATCTGAAATGCAAACTGCTCCTAATGTAATGAATGGAAAATTAGCTCAACATTTTACCTTTAAAAGAACAAATGTATTTTTCAAAGACAGGTTATAGATAATTGACTTCAGACAATGAGATTTACATACAAGTAATTCATTTTAGTAACTTCAGATTCAATATGAATTATACTTTTATTTAAGCAGTTACACTGGGTCTAATTTAGATAACACTGGTCTTGATTCTGCTCTCATTGGCTATGTCTACACTGGCAAACTTAAGTTGACTTTGTTAAGTCGACTTAACAAGGTCGACTTAAAGTTGACTTAAAGTCGACCTTGTTAAGTTGACCTAACAGAGTGGCAATACTTTAAGTTGACTTAAGTTGACCTTGTTAAGTCGACTTAATGACTTTAAGTCTATTTAATAAGGTCACTTTAGCACTAATCCCCATCCACACTGGCTTTAGATCGATTTAAGAAGTCTCTTAAGGCTTAAGTCGACCTCAGAGGTGGTGTTATTAAGTCGACTTCAGCTCTTATTAAGTCGACTTAAGGAAGGGCTTAAGTCAACTTAATAAAAGCCCAGTGTGGATTCGGCTTTGTTTAGGTCGACTTAAGCCTCCTTAAGTTGACCTAACTTATCAGTGTAGACATAATTGTGGCTCTGGTTTTACACTGGGTGCAACTGAAGTGGCATTGCTGGAATTATGGTTGAATTACCTAGGTTATAGAGCAGAGTCAAGACCATTGTATTTTATTTACAAACACATCTGGAATCTAAACCAGAAAGAATAGCCTAAGATGATAAAATTAGCTTAATTAACTACAATAAAAACATCTGTTCTAAGTTTTCAATAACTGTATCTGAGTGATTGCTAGGATCACATGAAAAGCTGTGGAAAAATGAACACAAATTTGGAGCACTAGGAAAAACCCAAGAGAGCTGATCTCTCAAATTATCTGGGGTTTTTAATAGTTGCACAAGAGATCATTAGCATACATGCTATCACGTTATTCATTGTCTTGTCTGACATATTATCACTGTCAAAGACCTAAAGTATACTTTTCTTTCAGATTAAAACTATTCTAGTTGAAATTAGATGTGAGATTCACGCCTCTGCATAGCTGCTCTGAAAACTACTCTTTTATTCAAGACAAATCATTTTGATGATAAAAAGGTCTCAGTAAGACAACTTGCTTTGATTGTTGAAAATTATATTGCTCACAGAAGCATCTCTTTGTCTAGATCTAAATTATTTTGAAAAATTTACCAACATAAATGTCTACATTATACTTTCCACATAGGTATCTAAATTTGACTTGTATGCCTTTGCTTCATGGATGAGAGAAAGATTACTTCAAATGGTTCAGGTTACTTCCCCTGTCCTCCATTTTTTTCAACTTCTGTAAATCTCCTGTATCTGGAAGTCTATCTCCTGCCCTTTTATTAAATAGATTTCTCTTTCTATATCTTCAGCCCCAATGGGATTAAGCACAATGCTTGCAAGTTCCGTGTAATCTTTGTTAGCTCCAGTACCAGCTCTACAGAAAACTTCTCTTTCTATAGATCACTTCCCATTATAGAGGCTAAGTGTGCAATGCATTGGAGATGCAAACTGATATGACAAGTTCTGCTTTCATTTACAATGATGCAAACTTGAAGTCAATGTCCAAAGGGGTAGCCGTGTTAGTCTATTGTAGAAAGACAACAGAGTGACTACAGAACTGAGGAACACTAGTGTAACTGAGAAGAGAACATGACTAGTGGTAATTGAGATTAGGGATGATAGGAGCAATCAAGTTGGTCTCAGTGCCTTTGCATACTGCAATATTGACACCAGAAACAATGAAAAAAGAAGTTAGGGGGACTGAATTATTATTCTGGAGGACAATAGCTCCTTAAGATAATAACTCTTAAGACTCTGAATTTCCCTTCTTTGTGAAGTTGCAAAGAAAGCTACAGATGTGAGTAAGGTTCTTCTTCAAATTATCCAAAATGTAATCCATTGGCGTTATACTAGAGATGAATTTAGACCTAGTCAGCTAATGATTAATAGATTTCTTTCTGCATTTAGTTTTGTGTATTCTTTTCTAGTGAAATACAGACTGTTTGGCATTTGTATTATGGGACAACTCAGTTCTTAGAATAATGAAATCTGTTTTTCATTAATTGCCAATACGACCAGAGAACTTTTACTTACTAGGTTCTGGTTGGAAAACAAACGAAACTTGTGAACTTGGTAGGTGGTGAATTTCTGGGTGCCTGTTTTCCAGACATTTAGTACACTATTGCAGAGGGTGATAAGACAGAAAGCAGGAGAAAAAATATCCCTTTCTATCAGGCCAATTAAATTTTGCTACTAGAGCCTGTTAATCAGAAGAGTCCCTTGTGGTGCCTGATCTCGTTATAGTAACTTATAATAGGCCATCATTTTGCCCAAGGTTTCATGTGCATTTAGAGGGATCTGACCATATGAGGTTTATTTTTGCATATTTGAAGGGAAAAATAATACGTTCTATCTAGCTTATTTCTAATGCACCTATCACCTATCAAGTGTTACTAGCACTCAAATGGTACTTTTAATCTGTAGGTTTCATAGAATCCTAGACGATTAGGGTTGGAAGGGACCTTAGGAGGTCATCTAGTCCAGTGGTTTTCAAACTTTTTTTTCTCGAGATCCAGTTGAAAAAAATCTTTTATGCCTGCAACCCAACAATTCCATCTTTGAGCAATGCATTCCAGTCTTTCGGCGGCAGCAGCAGGGGGCTCTGACCCAGTACTGGGTCTGGACCCGGAGTCTGAAAACCACTGATCTAGTACAACTGCTTGTTGAAGCAGGACCACCCCAACTAAATCATTTCACAGCATTTTACAAAGACAGGTGAGCATTATTATCCCTGTTTTGCTGATGGGGTAACAAAGACACAGAAAAAATTAAGTGACTTGATCATGGTTATGTGACAGTAAGTTTTTAGCACTGTCAGGAACAGAAGCCACGTTTCCTGACTCTGCTCCATGCCCAGTCCACTAACTCATAGCTGCCCCTATGCTAATGTTATCCAAACATGTCCCCATTAGTGACATACATGGATATATAAGTGGGGAAAGATTTTAGAGGATAAGGGGAATTTAGAATTAAAAAAAAGTTGCTATTACATAAAACATTCGATTTATTGAGATTTTACCATTAGGAATATGGTTGAACAGCTAAAAAATAATATGATTCTGTTCAGATGGCATAAGTGCACACCACGAATATAATCACACAATCCATAGCTAATTAGGCAAAACAAAGAGGTTTTGCTTTAGCGACTTAGATTTTTTTCTTAAACCTTAACAATAGCATTCACTTTAATCTATGCTCAGGAAGGCAATATTCGGTGCTGTATGGGAATGAAATACATGTTCTGTGTTTGCAGTGATACTAAAATGGTTAACAAGGACAAGCTTTGACTCCCAAAACTATTGCACAGGTTTATATAGGACTGAGGTGGCCAACTCAGTGATTGAGTATGTGGTTAGGATAGTTGGCAGGCAATGTCAAGAAATGTTTAACAGTTCTGTTAGGAAATTAAAGACTTTAAGGCTATGTCTACACTGGGTAATTTAAGTCGACTTTAAGTCAACTTAGTGTGTCTACACTGAAAATTAAAGTCGACTTGGGGGGAACTTACAAAGTCGACCTAGAGCGTCCACACCGGATGCTCTAGATCAGGGGTCTGCAACCTGTGGCTCTGGAGCCACATGCGGCTCTTTGGCTGCCCCCTTGTGGCTTTGGGTTCCCCCAACCACCGGGGTACCCTGCAGGAGGCCCATGCCTGGCTCTGGGCTTCCCCCAGCCACCAGGGACCCCACGGGCAGCCCATGCCAAGTTCCAGGCTTCCCCCCCCTGCATAAGGGGACCCTGCAGCAGAGATCCTGGCTCACCTCCCTGCACCTCCCACCAGGAGGCTACACCCATTGTGGCTCTCAAAATACTTTGTTATTGAAGGAATTTTAAAAAATGGCTCTTCTTATCTTTTGGGTTGCAGACCCCTGCTCTAGATCAACTTTGTGGGGCTAGGGGGACCAAGGGCAGGTCCACGGGGGCAGGGGAGGCACCCCTTGTCCAATGCCAGGGGGCTCAGCCTTTGCCCCATTGTACCTAGGTACAAAGGGGGACAGGGACCTGGCAGGGCATAGGGGCAGGGTGGGCAGGGCTCTGCTCTGCCTTGTGGGGGGGCATGCCAGGCTCCCCCTGTGCCCCCGTCCCCGGCAAGGAGGGCATTGGTGCAGCCCTGGGGTAGCCCTAAGTCAACTTAGGGCTACCCCACGGCTACACTGGCTTAAGTCGACTCTAGGGAGACGACTTAAGCCTTAGGTCTAATAGAAAGGAGGTTTAATAAAGTCGACTTAATTTTAATTGTCGACTTTATTTTCCTTAAGTCGACTTAAGCAAGCTGCTTAAGTTGACTTAAGCAAAGTGTAGTGTAGATGCAGGGTAAATTAAGTCGACTTAAGCAAAGTGTAGTGTAGATGCAGAGTAAATTAAGTCGACTTAAGCAAGCTTAAGTCGACTTAATTTACCAGTGTAGAAGCACCCTAAGAATCTAAAATTTGTTGTATTGTCTGGTGCCAAGCAGTGAAGTCCAAATCTACATTGATGGCGGCAAATTCATGGCCATCAGTTTGATCTCTGTGGTTTGATTGAGTGGTCAATGAAGAGCCACTCGATCGATCTGGTGTTTGACTCAGTAACTCCAACCCTGGAAGAAAAGTAGTACTGAGTTGAAAGGATGGCACTTCCCTTCGACTAAGTGTAGTGGAACCATGGGATCTGGGTATCATAGTGGACCACAAGCTAAAAATGAGTCAATAATGCAACATTTTTGCAAAAAAAGCAAACATCATTCTGGGATGTTTTAACAGGAGTATTGTAAGTAAGAAATGAGAAGTAATTCTTCTGCTCTACTCCACCCTGATTAGGCCTCAACTGGAGTATTGTGTCCAGTTCTAGGCACCTCATTTCAGGAAATATGTGGAGAAATTGAAGAAAGTCCAGAGACGAGCAACAAGAATGATGAGAGGTCTGGAACACTTGACTTGACTTATGAGGGAAGATTGAAAGTCTCCCTTTCTCCTAGCTATGCCCCTATGCTGGTGAGGATCTGTTGCTTGGAATGGGACAGAACAGAGCCGTTCTGACCCAATACCCTCTAGAGAGTCCCCTTACATCTGAGTAATTCCCAAGAAGCCAGTTATAGTTGCACTCTGACAGCTTAAAGCAGCAGGAATATAACCCCAAATAAGGGCAAATACTCCTGAATCTTCACTGCCATGCGCACTGGGCTAGGTCCTCAGCTGTACCAGAGTTCCTCATGCCTTGGTAGGGCTGAAAGGGGGCAATCTTGAGTGGATCTTTTGCACCCATTTGAATTTCAAATTAAAATTAGAAAATTCTTTAGTGGCACTTTTGTACTTGATCTTCCATTTAGTACTTATGGTGATGGGTATCATCATTTTCCTGGAAATAGTTATATTCTACGATTCCTGCCGGTGCAATTGTCGATGGAGAATATGGTGCAGTGCAGGAACCTCGCACAGATAGTCTCATGATTTTTTGTAAAACTGGATCAAAGTTCTTTTAAGTCTATTTTAAAAAATCTGCTGAAATAAGATTACTTTGGCCTTCTCTACACTGTCGTATTTTTAAAAATCTGCATATTTTGCATTTTTATTAAATTGAACATATTTTAAAGCCTTTAAATTGGCACACACACATCAGACAAGTTCTCCTGCAGTCACTTATCTTCAGTGATTAGTAGAAATAATTTTTTGCAAACAAAGTATAAAAATGTTATCTTTGGATCTGCTAAGCTATCTAAAGGAACAATGCCAGTCTATTCATAGATAAAGGCAGACATGTTCCTGTTTGGCATACAAAATGCAATTCTAGATTCATGAGTACAGCTGTAAAATGACATTAAACAAGTGGTGTTGAGGAATGTGTACAATTATCATTTAAATCATCATAGTAATTATATAAATCTAAATGTCATCTGATTTAAAGACAAGTAAAAGGTCGGCAATCATTGCCATCCACTGATTAATGCCTTTATTGGGGAAGGGACAGCAAGGGTGACATTCAGTGTGAAAACTGCACTAGATAAAAATAAAATAATTGCTTCAAAATGTGTAGGAAAGAAGATGGTGAGACTTCTTGCTGTATTAGAAGCAGTATGTCGCCAGATGTCTGGCCTACTTACCCATATTATAGATAGCTTTGTTTATTAGTTTAATGCTTTGTTTCTGGAGATGCGCATGATTTTTAAGAAAAAAAATTCAGAATTTGGTTTTAGGGATTGTTTCTAGGTAGCTGATGTTTGTCTGCAGTATCTTTGTTCTTTAGATGTGATGGTCACTATACATCAGAATGGTACAATTGTTTAACAGAAGAAGCAAGTGGAATACGAGTACATTTCTTATTAATCTACAGTACATTTTTACATACAGTACTTTCAGAAGGAAAATGTGCAAACCATCTGACGATGTTTTGTATACAGTGAGTACTTAAACTTATTTCCTATATGTATTCCGTATGCCCATTTAGGATGGTATCTAGGTAAAGTAAACAAACACTTATTTGGAATGCACAGGGCTATTGTTAAGATAAGTATCTTATTGAAGCTCGTTCGGATAGGCCTAGATTCAAACTATTTGACTTTCGAGCTTCGTAATCACAACAGTCTTTTCTCTTATTTTAATATATTGTATGTTGCTGTTTATGCCCATCTGCAACAGGAGCTTTGCTGGATATAGAGGACAGGATTTCCAATTTGTATAAATACATTCCCCAAGCTAATCTGAACACCACCCTCCAGCTCTTCTTTTACTCATTATTCAAATGTAACATTAATGAACATTTAAGCAAACTGTCTAATAATTGATGAGGGTTAATTCTCCCTCAGGATTGGAGCAGTACTGCATGGGGTGGAGCCCAGGTGGGCTGTGGAGCTCCACATGGGCTTCACACCAAAATCACATAGCCAGGAAGATTAATAGAATTTCATACATCATGCATGAATAGGACTCCTGACTCCCTGGTCCCAGCTTTAAACCAATCAAGTTTCCTTCCCAGTCACCTTATAAAACCATTCTTTGAAATTTCATTGCCTGGAAAAAGCCATCTTTATTAGCGATTAGCAATATTGCATAACGTAGAACCACTTAAGTAGAAAATGCTGGAGTTAGCTATGCAGTACATGAAAGTTTTGCACAGACAAATAAATACTGCTAAACCTGGATCTGTTGCAGATGGGTGCAATGGCAGTCAAGCCACCCTCTTGCTACATGTGTTAATTTCACCATCACATATATAAAATACACAAACTTGAAAATAAAAGTAATTTCAATTACTCTAGCATTAAGGAAAGCAGGTAGGTAATCACAATGTAAAATGTGTTTTGTGCAATATATTGTTCTGGTAATCAATTAAATCCTGTGGAGTCAGCAGACATGCATCACAAGGTGTTTATGGCGTCTCAAAGCCAATGAGCTTCTTCCCAGAGATACACTTCTCCTCAAGGAAAAGGAGACACTTGTTTTACAATAAGCGTTAACTGACATGTTAGTCTTAGTTAGCTGGCTAGGACTTTGTAGGCTAGAAAGATCATTTGGTCTGACACTGTAAAAGTATGGTTTCATGTTTGATTAGGCATAGGGGGCTGTCCATGATCAGGAAAGCAACTGTGGCCGCTCTTTGTTTTACGGGTTAATGCTCTTGTACATATTCTTGTTTTGTTCTGTCTTCTTAGTAAACTTGTGCCCGTTATTCCAACTTTGCCCTTAGTAATTCTCCTCCACACACTGCACTCACTTTGCCAATTTGCTGACCAGAGCAATTTAATCCAAGCAAATCAAAATTCTCTTAGAATCTGCATGTTCTTTTGGAGACTCTGCGTGAGCCCTCTTAGAAAGGGCACAACTTGACTATAAATTATGAACTTTATATGTTTATGACTATGAGCTTACAGGGCTTTTATGCCTTTTTTGCTGTGTCTTGAATGTTTGAAATGTATTATCATTATGTCTGACACCTTTCTAAAGGTCAGTTAATTGTGCCTTAGTCAAACACACGAGCAAGCAAATAAAAAAAGCTTTTTACACTTTAAGTAAAGAAATATGTTATTTCTTATTTCCAGAGGGGTAACCGTGTTAGTGTGTGTACAGCAAAAAACAACGAGAGTCAAGGTGCCACAGGACTCTCGTTGTTTTTGCTGTACACAGACTAACACGTCTACCCCTCTGGAAATTTCTACCATGCAAGGCACTGAATTTAGCCGTATGAAATGGAAAGCGACAAACCTCTTGAAGAAACTTGCACAGATACAGACAGACATCATCTTCCTCTCCAAATGCAAACAAATGGACATCATACCAAATGGACTGAAAGTTAAAAATCCATTACGATCCACGTACTACACAGACTATGGTGAGAGATTGTGTCACACACTCTCAAAAAAACTATGGAACCATCTGATCAGCATCCTGTACAGCAAACAGGAGAAGATCAAGAAAGACCTCTCAACACTTGAGAGCCTCATGAAAAGCCAAACTTCCACACAAACTTTCACACGGCTGATCTTTACTAAAACAAGACAGGCCACCTACAACACACACTTTGCTTCTCTACAGAGGAAAAAGGACATTAAATCTGTTAGTCTATAAGGTGACACAGGACTCTCGTTGTTATTTCTTATGAATCAGAACTCTCAGACATATTAGACCTCAAACTACTACATTTGATTTGAAAAAAGGATCCAAAGATGGTATGTCATAGGTGCCCACATTTGCCTGGAAAGTACACATAGGGGAAATAAATCCTTGTTTTTTAAAAACCAAAATACAATTCTTTGGGGGAAAATGGACTGAATTTTACTCAGTAAAAGCCAAAATTAAGGTCCTGATAAAATTGAACAGGAATTTTGTCATTGACTTCAATGTGTGATATATCTCATACCTTGTTCAAAAGGAGGTGATGTAGCCCTTTATACTTATCATAGAAAAAACATGGCATGTAAAAGAAAATTAGAGGCTCATATAAAGGCTGCATTACAAGGTTGTACATGTAGGGCAGAGAGAGTTTTTCAAAGGACAAAGAGGAGTTAAGTGCTCAACTCCTACTGATTTCAACAAGAATTGGGTGCCTAACTTCCCTCTGCAGTCTTGAAAATCTCCTTCTGTTGCCAAAAGTTGATGTTCTCCCCAATTCTCTGCCTCATATTCCTTGGCAGAGCAGCTGTATTTCTTCTCCTGTAGAAGGACACTCTCCAGTGCCTGTTGGTAATCATGGCCCTGGGGATCAAAGTGGCACATAGCCCTGCAGCATAGGAACCTGGTTTAGACCTACTTGCATGTAGAATATGCATTCTAGCCTCCCTGCAGACTCTTAGGAGCGAGATATCAGCTTCTATGGCCACTTCCTGTGGAGAACGGTGGCATAGACTTAGATTTCTTGCAGCATTGCACTTTCTTTGTAGAATCATGCAAAGCCCCACACTCAGGACTCTGAGCCTCATCCACTAGAGTGGTCTTGGCCCCCCTTGAAGAACTCACCATTTCCAGGCTCAGCAGGGAGCTGACTCTGCTCAGGGGGACAGTGAGAATAAGGTAGTTTTCCCACTGTTTCATGTTACTATGAGGACACTAACAATAAATCCTTTATTCATTATATCTTTTTCTTTCACAGACATGACCTTCGGAGGTAGAGGCCCCACGCCCCTGCCGGCCATCTTCAGCAGATAAGAAAGTGGGCTCACAGAAGCAAGTAGGACACGTTTCAAGAGCTCCTCCAGTACACAGAGGCATGCAGAAGAGAGAAAAGGGCCTGGAGAGAAGCAATGACTGAGAAACAGAGGGAATACAGAGAGAAGTGCAAAGAGAACTACCGGATGGAACAGCAGACTGAACTACGAAGGACAATGGTAGCACTCCAAACACAGATGGTGCAGGCTCACCTGCCCCTGCAGCCACAGCAGCCCATTTCCCCCCGCTCTCCAGACACTCTCAGCATTCCTATGAAGGCCACGGATCTGCCCGGTACAATGTAACATCAACCACTTCACAGAGCTATGGGAATGACAGCTGGACATACGCCGATCTGTAATACCTGCCAATGCCTCACAGACTCTCCCCTCTGCATGGTCACTTTCAGTTGACCGCTGTTTGTTGTTGACAAAAAAAGAGACTTCATCAAAAATGTTTATTCATGTGTGCACCAGACATGTCCCCTTGCATCTGCAGTTCTCTGCAGGTGTTGAGCAGAACAGCGTCAAAGGGATGTTTACACAGTTCAGTTAGGGTGTTCATTGTTAAAATGCTCCCTGAGTGCCACCCTTATGCAAATGGTTCCCGGATGCCCATGCAAGGTTATCTGCCTCAGCGGTCCACCAAGGGGCAAACTTCTCACTCTTAGCTTCACAGAGACTATGGAGGACATGGCAGGAATAAGCCCAGCCCGCCATAAAGACACCTCCAGCGTACCTTCACATGGCCAAAGGCACATTGAGCAGTCATTCTGCACCTACTCAGCCTGTTATTGAATTGCTCCTTGCTGGTATCCAGGTTGCCTGTGTAAGGCTTCATGACCCACAGCATAAGTGGGTAGGCTGGGTCTCCCAAGATCACTATGGGCAGCTCCACATCCCCTATCTTAAGTTTTAAATCTGGGAAAAAGCTCCTTGCTCATAACTTCCTGTACAGCCCTATGTTCCTAAAGATACAAACATCATGTACCTTTCTTGACCAACCAGCACTGATATCTTTGACATGGCCCCGGTGATCCACGAGTGCCTGTAGTACCATAGACAAGTAGCCCTTTCTATTTATATACACAGTTGCAAGATGCTCCAGGGCCAGAATTGGGATATTTGTGCCATCTATTGCCCCTCCCCCCCACAGTTCAGGAACTCCATGACTGCAAATCCGTCCAGTATGTCATGCACATTGCCCAGAGTCACAGACCCTTGCAGCAGAATGTGGTGAATGGCCCTGCATGCTTGCGACAATGCAGCCTCAATGGTGGATTTGCCAACTCCAAACTGATTGGCGACCAACTGGTAGCAGTCTCGAGTTGCCAGATGCCACACGATAATGGCAACGGGGTTCTCCATGGTGAGGGTAGCTCTCATTCGGGTGTCCTTGTGCTGGAGGTTAGAGGCCAGCTCTGCACACTGTTCCATAAAGGTGGCTTTGCGCATTCAAAAGTTGTGTAGCCACTTGTCATCACCCCAGACATGCGTAACAATGCGGACCCACCACTTGGTGCTTGTCTCCCGTGCCCAGAAGCAGTGGTGCGCCATGTGCAGATGCTCTGTGAATGAAAACAGCAATATGGTGCTGTTTGTCTGCAAGTCACTCAGCAGGTCCGGCCTCCGATTCCTGTTCTGATTCAGAGCTCAAGACAGTGTGACCAGCCGCGATGAGTTCAGAATGCTGCAAGCAACGCTGGAGAGTAGCACAGGATCCATTTTTGGAGATTAGGAATGCAAACGTGCAGGAAACCATGAGGAAATCTTAAAAAATGGCATGAGTTGCTAATAGCAACAGTGAGTGACAGCAAAGAAACACGCTGCCCAAAGGGACATTGCAAAATGTTTCCAAGGTATTCTGCGCTCCTCTTCTTGATCCCAGAATTCCTAGTGTTTTTAGATGACAAGTGACACAGTGGGACAGCTGACCACAATGCACTACTCTCCCTGGCGATAATACAGACCACAGTGTGGATGTTCCTTTGTTATAGAAGGCATGCTGTGTGGACGCATGCAAGCACTATCCTTATAGCACTTATTTTTACCAGTATACCTCATTTCACAAAAACTCTGTAGTGTAGACATGGCCAAAGTGTCATAATTTTATTGGTTCCAATGGAGCTGCACCAGATTCACATCAGTGTAACTGAATAGAACATGGCCCATTTTGCAAATTGCAGAAGCATATTGATATATATATTCCCATCTGGGTTCACTTGAATTTTTTCACTTTTAAATTAGGAGATCTATTTCTAGTTGGCAAAATAGGTCTTATATTTCCCTCTCCCTGTCTCTCTTATCTATGTTCTATAGGGAAATGTTTAAGAACCATTTGCTATTTTCCAAAGAATGAGCCTTTAATACCATATTAGCTAAGGAATTAGCCTCATACTGTCCAAAATCAGTAAAATGTAATAAAGAATTCAGCAGAAACCTGCTAATTATTAACATGAACACCGGTATATAGCTAAAGGGAAGGTTATGCCAAAATCCTGGAATGGAGTTTTCCATTTGCTGTTTGTTCTCTCAGTCG
The DNA here is from genome assembly GCA_007922175.1 of Pelusios castaneus. Taxonomy (NCBI): domain Eukaryota; kingdom Metazoa; phylum Chordata; order Testudines; family Pelomedusidae; genus Pelusios; species Pelusios castaneus. Next base: position 9,031,326 of record ML685840.1, on the reverse strand, counting down.
CAGAAACATGCTGAAATAGAAAGCTGGGGATTAAGAAAGATCAGCCTTTACGCCAGGGATCGCAAACTCATTTGCTATGGCGGGCCAGATTTGACTTAAATGTACTTCAAGTGGGCTGTACATCCCATAAATCAAAATACTAGAGCACTCTTGCAGCATTGCATAGTGCGGTGTATGAGAGACCACTCTCTCTCGCTCTGTTATGGAGAGAGTGTGGTCCCATGGACCACAGTCATGGGCCAAATGGAAGAGGTTCCAGGCGGCATGTTTGACACCCTTGCTTTACACTGATCAGGTCTGACTCTTATATACACTGAGGTGCCTTTATTGCAATCTGGCATGTGGAGGGCTCTTAAAATGAGGGGAAAGTACATGTACTTTAAACCCCTTTCACACTGCCAGAGGGGTTTAAACGGGGCTTAAATATACATGAGAATCAGCTTCACAATATTATAATGAAAACAATGTAATGTATTTTGAACAAATTCTAAGTCTGAGCTATGGCCTGACCCACTTGATGTGCCAGGGTTGGAGGAAACCTTCCCAGCAGGTTTATAAAATATAAAATAACCACTGATAAAATCTGCAGAGGACACAAAGATTGGTGGAGTGATAACCAGAAGGACAGGAATTTCATCCAAAGTGATCTACATCAGTTAGTAGCTGGGCTTATTCCACCAATATGCATTAACATAGTCAAATGTAATGTTATACATTTAAATGGAAGTCAGATTTACAGAATGAGCAACTGTGTCCTAGAGAGCTGTGACTCTTGAAAAGGATTTAAAGATTAAGTGGACAAACTCCTCAGCATGAGCTCCCAGTGTGATGTGCTGGCAAAAAGGGCTAATGTGATCCTTAGATATAGAAACAGGGGAGTAGCAGGTAGGAGTAGGAGTTGATTTTGTCTCTGGATATGACACTGGGGAGATGTATACTGGAATAAAAGCCTCTAGTTCTGGTGTCCACATTTTAAAAAGAGTGTTGAAAAATTGTAGCAGGAACAGAGAAGAGCCACAAAAATGAGTAGAGAGCTGGAGAAAATGCCCTACAGTGATGTTAAGTTCTGCCTGTAGAGCTTATCAAAAAGAAGATCAGGAGGTGACTTGATCAAGGTGTATAAGAGCCTTCAATGGGGAGAAAATACTGGGTACTAAAGGGCTATGTAATCTAGAAGAGGAAGTCATAACAAGAACCAATGGCTGGAAGTGAAGCCAGACAAATTCTTATTAGAAAGAAGGCAGATATTTTTAACAATGAAATGTTATTAATGGATAACCACTGGAACAAACTACCAAGTGAAATGATGGGATTCTCCATCTCTTGACGTCATCATATTAAAACTGGCTGCCTCTCTGGAAGATGTGCTTTAGTAAAATACAGGTTATTAGGCTCAGTGTTAGGGAAACTGGGCAAAGTGTTGTGGTCTGTGTTTTACAGAAGGTCAGACTAGATGATCCAGCGGTCCCTTCTGGCCTTAAAGTCTAGGAATGTGAATCCTTGTCATGGACCCTCCTGTGGCTGCAAGACTTACCCCTGAGTTACATTAATGTTATTGATACACATGGAAGTTAAATATTACCTGACTGACACACACGAGGAGAAAGTTGTCCATTTGTGTGCTTATCTTTGGACAGCATCACGGGCCTCAGCTGATGTGACAAAATCATTTCATTCAATTTTTGCTGCAGTGCTAAATAGTCTTCAGATAATTTTGATATCTTTAACGAAAAAAAAAGCAATACAAGATATAGATCTCCATGTTGCCAACTAAATCAAGGATGAAATACTGCAGCTGCGACGATAAGGTAAACAGAAATTAGACAAATTGCCTGTGTTGAAAATGTGAAATAATCCCATCACAGCATGGTGACCAATGCTGCATGTGTAAGGACACCTGACTCTGTCAACTGCTCCATGCAAAACAAACACAGGACTTCTTGTTTGTTTTGCTGACCTAGACTAACACGGCTCACTCTTTGGAACTTGCTCCATGCAGGTTCTAACCCATGTCCATGTAGAGCCCTCTTGAGGTCAGCGGGAACAGGACTTCAACTTTGCAGACCACACACTAGGAATGGGTAAAATAACCTTATCCAGCAAGGTAGCTAGCATGTGCATAACTTTAAAACGGTGGGTAAGAGTTTTATTACCCTGCTTAGTCAGGGCGCGAGTTGGCAAATGCCAGCATTTCAAAAACCCACTAATCTTGATGCAGTCTTTTGGTTTGAGGTTAAAATGGAGAACTGCCACCTCCAACCTTGACAATCTCTCATTGGTAGATTTTCATAAAATATACTTTAAAATACCTGAATTTTACTGAGTGAAATCTTGGTTTCACTGAAATCAATAGGAGTTTTGCTATTGAATTCCATGGGGCCAAGGGTTCATCTGCAATGAATTAAAAGTGGCCACAACATTTTCAGTGACATGTAATTTTATCGAATGATGCTGCTTCCCTGAAGCCGAAACATTTAATGGATTTCAAGGATGTTTACAAGAGGAAGATTTCTTAGGGCTCAGGTTGGGCTCTGATCCCTTTTGACCAGAGAGAGTGACCAAAATGAAAAATCCCCTGCTTTTTTAAAATCCCCAAATGGATGTTTTGATATAGTTCATTCTGTGAAAATGTCCAAATGGTCTGTTTTTTTCCTAACACAGAACAAAACCAAAGTTCAAAACCTTGGAGTTCGTCATGAAGCAGAATTGTCATCCTCTGGCTGGAAAGGATTAGAGGGAATTGGTGACCCTAACAATCCCTGGCATTTTGGGGGAACTTGTCTCCAGGAGCACAGTGATTTGATGGGGAAAAATTATTGAGATAAATTTAAGGAAAACAAAATTTTAAGTGGGTTTTTGATGAACCTACCCACCCTGCTCCTCAGTTCAACTCCGATGTGAGAGAGTGAGTTGCCTAAAAAAAGCCGCCAAGTCTCAAAAAAAAAAAGAAAAAAGAAAAAGAGGTATCTGAATCTGTATAAACCCAGCTCCTCAGTTCCTGCTCAGTGATTTACCTCCCTCCAAGTAACCCTGCATAGAATAAAATGATTTAATATCTGACTGACTGACTGGACTGAACAGTATGCCCCTTATTACAGTTAATTTTTCTGTTTTGTATGTTACGAAGTAATGTGACTCAGAGCATTCATATTCAGTGAGCTATCATCTAATGCACTGCACTTAGCATATTTCCTTCAGTTATCAAGGAATATTTAGCTTTATAAGCGTCTTACCTGTCTTGAAAAGGCTGCCAAATCACAAGCCTCTTTCACTGAGCCGTCCTTTAGATTCTTATGGCTCTCGGCCCGAGTACTGGAGCTTTTTCTATCTTTTGTTGTCTTGTAATCATGATTTTGAATATGTGTTACTTCAGTTGGCTCTTTGCTGGCTCTCTCCTGACTTTTACATGGTAATTTCCCTTCTTTTCTGAGTTGCCCCCTTCTTCTGTAACCTCGATAATTGCTCTGAATTACCACTGCTGCCTTATCTTTGTCTTCTGAACCTTGTTTTTCTGGCTCGACTTGCTTCTGTGAGATTATCACTGATTCTTTTCTTACATGTCCTTTATTTTCACCAGGTATTATACCTTCATGTGTCAAATGGTTTCTCTCCAAGTGACTGTTATACTTACTCTGAACAACAACAGACACTTGATTTTGCTCATCTCTACTGATCATTTCCTGATGAGGCTGATCTTGCAGGCCTTCTTCTGTCATTTTTTTAGATGGCTGTTTCAAAGAGGCCTGGTTTTTACCTTCATTTGGATGCTGTCCTGGAAGGTTTTGTTCCATAGAAGCATTCTCACCTCTTGGATGCATTTTCCTTTTTTCTTCCAGGTTCCTTCTGCCTGACTGTCCAGGGTAGCTGCTCTGAATGAAAATAGCTGTCTTATTTTTTTTGTCAGTTTCAGCCTCAGCTTCTGGCACTGCATTTTGAACTGGTTCTACTTCTGGTTTGATGTTTTCCACTGGAGATGATACTTGGTCTGCTAGTTTTCTGTGCTGGTTCTTTATTTTTTTACGTTCTCTGTAGCCTCTATAGTTACTCTGAACAATAACAGCTGCTTCCACTTCAGCCGGAGAAGGAGAGTTTGTCATCACAGCTGGGTTATCTTCATTGTCTTGAGGTTGCTCATCTTTTTCTTTTTCAATAATGAGGGTTGCATTTTTAGTTTCTTCCTTCTTCAGAAATGATTCCCTGTATGAGACATATTGCATTTAGGAAACATTATAGCAGACAGATTACCCAATTTCCTGCAGCCGTGTTTGTGTACTAAATGACAATTTGATCAATCAAAATGGAAAAAAACAGCTAGAGCATCCAGGACAGATTAGGGATGGGGAATGAATGTACCCATTTGTGAACATCAAAGATATTCAAATTCTGGAAGAATATCCCTGTCAAATGGCCCAAGGGCAATGAGGGTGGCAATGTAGGTGGTAAAAGAGCACATGCTAAAGATACAGAAAACAATCCACTGCAAGAATGCAGATAATTAAAAAAAAAAAAAGACAAGTATTTTCCAGCAGTGTACAAAAACCTAAGTAATTTACACAGTCCAAAACCCATTCCTAAAGGGAAAAACACCATTCAAATAGCAATGGAAAAAGAATGCTCCTGGATTTGGAGCCAAGCTGTAAAACTTCATATGGAAAATATTCACTGAAAGAGGAGAATAACTGACACCCTCTCTGAGCCTTCTTTATCACCATCAACTGAGATTAAATGCCACCTCAGACCTTTCATGCTGTTCAACCCACCTTCCTCCTGAAAGAGCTTCTGGGCTCCTTCCATAGCTCCTTTCTATCTACCTTATATATTTATATGGCTCCCCATTATAGTATCAAAGTGCCCCCAATCTTTAATCATTTTTTTCTCACAACACCCTATTTTACAGATGGGGAAGTGGGGTTCAGAGAGACTAAGCAACTTGTCCAAGGTCAAACAGGGAAGTCTGTGATGGAGTAGAGAACTGAACTTGGGTCTTCTGAATTACAGGACAGCACCCTAAACACTGGGATATCCTTCCATTCCTTCACCCCTCCTTGTTACTGGCTGTAACCTTCTCCCAAATGGTTTTCTTCTCCTATGGGTAAGACCACCAAATCCTTCTTGCACTATTATCCACTAGTCTCACACCCAATCACATACCAAAAGCAATGTGTAATAATAATAATAATAATAATAATAAAAAGAAATAGGCTTCTTCAAAGGGGCAATTAAGAGGATGACTGCCTACTTGGCTGAGTTATGCTGAACAGGCCCAGAAGAGCTTGTGAAAATACTGTCTGTTCAACATAACATATCTGGAAAGAATCCTGAACAACTTTCATGAGCATTTTTATTGTTGTGTGTCCATTTCAACATATGGATAAGAGGAAGGTTCCCTGTTTCAGATTATCAATTTCTTTTGAGTTTTACTTTTATTTGATTCAGACAAGAGATGGATGCAATGTATAGAAATGTCTCAAGAAGACTATTCCAAACACAGACCCATCTGTAGTATCAGTTTATATTAAAATCACAGACAGGCAAAATATTGCTAACATTATTTTTACCCCAAATTTCCCGCTTCTTTCCTGAGGTCACAAAATTTAAGAAAAATGTTTACGAACAGTATTTAAAATAAGCAAAATAACCTAGTTGTATTACACAGAAGAATCCAATTCTGCTCCATTTCCAGAGTATATTGCTGATTTCTGACAATGTGTTTACTGAAGCCAGAGACATTTAAGTGATAGAATAGAAAGAAAAGATCACTACCTCTTCTTTTTGAAGCTTTTCCTCTCCTTATATCCCCTATAGTGAGATTGAATTGTTGTTGCAGCTTTGTTTGTTGCATCTGTTATTTCTTTCCTTTTCTTTCTGATTAAGTATCCTCTTGCAACTAATATAAATTACAGTACAATACAATTTTAGACAACACACAAGCTGTATTTCAAACTTTTAACAGAGTTAAATAATAACAATATAGAGTTAAATAAAAAAGCAGCAGAAGACAGGAAGTGGGTAGTATAGGCAAAGGTGGGGGGAAAGCTGTCTTTTCAAGTGAGATTTGAAATGTAATGGGAAGTCAGTGAAGTGAGGGATACAAGTTTATCCAGATGACAGAAGCTACAGAGGAGAATGCTCTGACACCTGCAGTGTTGAGGTTATGTGAAGGATTATAGAGAGAGGCAATGCTAGATGAACAAGAGAGTGGGGAAGGGAAGGGAAGAGATCAAATTCAGAATTGATACGTAAAGTGGTGTAAATTAGACTCCCTGCACACATTTACTGATGTGTTATTGAGTGTAATGGGTTATAAGATGGTGTGACTTACATGCTAAGGAATCAAACTTCAGTTTGGGGTGACTTAGCTGACTTATTCATACAACCCCCCGCATCAGCTGACTTTCTTGCTACAATCCTCTCTCTCAGCCCCTCAGACTGAGCTATATCAAGCTGCACTCCATTAGATGCAATGGGTCAGACTCAGAAGAGCTGTGTAGCGAGACATAAATCATACGAATCTTAGGGGGTCCAACTTAGTCTAGGAAGGAATATAAATGCATGAACATGATCTTTGAGGGGGCCCAAAGAAAGTGGAAATTACATGAATTTAGAGTTTCTTAGACTTTCTGGGCCTGATTCTCCTCTCGTTTACATAGACTCAAAGGTCAGAAGGGACCAATATGATCGTCTAGGGGACTCTGACCTCCTGCACAATGCAGGCCACGAAACCTCACCCACCCACTCCTACAATAAGCCTCTAACCTATGACTGAGTTATTAAAGTCCTCAAACAATGATTTAAAGACTTTAAGATACAGAGAATTCACCAGCAAGTGAGCCATGCCCCTTGCTACAGAGGAAGGCGAGAAAATCCCAGAGCCTTAGCCAATCTGCTCTGGGGGACAATTCCATATGTCAGGGAAAGAGAGTGGATAGGGAGTATTAAAGGTATCATAAAATAGAGTAATCAACTTGAACAAACAAACTTGTTTGATTTGCTGAAGTAGTCTAACCTGACACAGTGAAATGTAATCACAGGTTTATCTTTCACTCCCATACTGTAAGTTTTTTTCAGTGTAAGTTTTCTCCATTCTGGCTCTGTTGAAGTGGGACTTTGCCCACAAAAGCTCATGCAAAAAATAAATTTGTTAGTCTTTAAAGTGCCACAAGACTCCTCTTTTGTTTTGTTGAACAAACAGTTATCAGATTGTGTGGTTTGAGACATTCTCTCCTGAGTGGTATTTGAGACATCTCAGATATCATAATGTTGGTAAATACTGACTTTCAATGGTGACCTCTCTGCATTTTATTCTGCTCAGTTTTATACTGGTAAAATTCCACTGACTGCTATAGAGATACTCCTGAATTTAGATCAGAGTCAGGTTGTGAATGTATAACTGATTATTATCAAAATGACAAAGCGGAACAGGGTAGATAGAAAAAAGTAAAGGATCAAGAGTTGAATCTTGGGGAATGTCTCAACAGAGATGTCTTGGCACAGAGGACTAGATGGAAGACTTTGATAGGTAGGAATGGAGCCATGACAGAAGATAACTAGAACATATGCATAGCTATAAGAATTTTCCCTAAAGTAAATGCTGTTATCCAATATATAATAAATAGATATATACAATAGCACATATTGACAGAGCTCTATTGTGTATGTATGCACTAAATGCAAGCAGACATACAGTGTGCATACATATATATTGCATATATTCAATATTTACAAGCACACATATATGCATCAGATCCTCAGCCATTGAAATCAGGCACAACTCCACTGCAGTCATTGTAGCTATATGGCAGGTTAGAATCTGGCCCACTACAATGTGTATAAGCAGATAGATCAAATCAGTGGATTATAAGCCTAAAAAGCTAACAGTTCTTACCTGCTTGAAGTCTGGTAATAAATGTTTCTGTTTTGTATTTAGTTTTTGCATTTTTATATTCTTTACGAGCAACAAAACCCCTGTAACCTAAAAAGAAGTGGGAAAATTAAAGTACACCTATTAGGTGATGTAGAAGAATAGGAAAACAAAAATTCTGCAAATAATTATAGGACCTGAATTAAAATATTCACAAATACATTTTTTCCAGGATGCTTCTATCAAGAAATGCACTTTTGAGTTACCACTGAGGAGACAATTGTGTTGTCATCACTCAGATTTCCAATTTTATGGCAAAGAAGTACAAATTGTATAAAATATGTAAAATCTGGGTCTTCCAGGTCATATTAGCTATGTCTACTCTAGAAAAAGTTAGGTCGACTTTGTTAGGTTAACTTAATAAGGTTGACTTTAAGTTGAAGTCGACCTTATTAAGTCGACTTAACAAAGTCGTTTCTATGGACGTGGACTTAGTCCACTTTGTTAAGTCGACCTAACTGCCCATAGGTCAACTTAACAAAGTGGACTTAAGCATCCACACTGTGCTTAGGTCAACCTAAAGAAGGGTTAGGTCGACCTAACGAGGGTTAGGTCGACATACCTGGCAGGTCTTATTAAGTTGACTTAAGCTTTCATTAAGTCGACTTAAGGAATTTCTTAAGTCGACTCAATGAAAGCCTGGTGTGGACAGGGACTAAGTTAGGTCGACTTAAGCCTCCTTAAGTCGACCTAACTTGCAAGTGTAGATATAGGATTGATATTATGGAATCAATTATCATATACAAAATGCAGAAGTCAGAACTTCCCAGAGGATGATGTTAAAAGTTATGGTAAAAAGAAACTGTTCAATTAGCGGTCTCTCAATCAATAGCTTAATTAGTCTTATTATCCAATATGGTTAATGCACTAATTTTTCACTGATATATTATGTGACATTGTCAGAGTATGCTAGAATTTTAGGAATAATAATATCATTATGTATTTGCATTCCTTTATTGTTAAAAATTGTCTTTTAAAAGTAAAATTGACAGACAACAGTAAAATTGACAGACAACAGTACTGAAGAGAGTATTGTCATAACCTGATTAACAGATTTCTTTTAATAAGACTACATAAAGCATCAAACATAGAATGTTTTATCAAATGCAACAAGTTTAAAAGCACAAAAGGTAAGAAGGCATGTACAGCCATATTTCCTCTATATGCAAGTAGAAAGCCATATCTTTTCTAAAATGCTGTTGAGCTATTACCTGACTGTATTTTTATAGCACTTTCTTCCCTTTTCTCCTTTAATTTTTTGTACCTCTTTGAACCTAGCCACCCTCTGACATAGGCCTGAATCAAAACAATTCTGTCAACCGTCTCCTTTTGCATTAAATTCAACTGCTCCACGTGGTAGTATTTAAGGAACACCTTAAAAAGAGTAAACAAACAATGTTATACAGCATTAATTAATATGGCCTGGACAGTCTTTTCACACTAATTTACATATGCACATTAGTCTATTTAGCATCAACAGGAATTCTATGTAAGCATTAGGGAAAGAACAAAGTCGCTAATTGCATTGTTTAAATGATTATTTTTGAAGGTGACAAAGTTGAAATAATTCTGTAATTTTAGTTAGTAACACAACTACCAAAACAGTTATTTGTATTTTCATTAGAAGATACTTTAACCTCCTCAGTCATAGAGTTACAGAATTATAGAACATTAGAGTTGGAAGAGACTTCGGGAGGTCATCTAGTCTAACCCCCTGCTTAAAGCTGGACCAAATCCCAACTAAATCATCCCAGCCAGGGCTTTGTCAAACTGCACCTTAAAAACCTCTAAGGATGGAGATTCCACCACGTACCTAGGTAACCCATTTCAGTAATTCACCAACCTCCTTGTGAATGAATGGCAGTGGGACTCAAAACCACTCAAATTTGGCCAAGGCACTCCTCTGTCATGACAAAAGGGTGACCGGGCAAGTCTGCCATCCTAGGCAGCTGCTGAGTTGGCTTATAACTAGAGTGGCTTCTGTCCGTAACCAAAAGCTCCCCCCACAATCTACACCTGAGTTCATCTGTTGCCAACTCCTCTCACTCACAATAACACTTGGGAGACTTATCAGACTCCCCATGTAAGACATTTGCTGAAAAATAAATCTAATTCCTGTGACAGGGCTCTTTGGGAACATGTTACTTTTTCAGCTCTGTTGCACCAGGGGAAAAGGAACAGAGACTTGAGCTGGGCAAAAGGTTTTGCCCAAAACTTTTTTTTGGCAAAAAAAGTAAATAAAGTAGATTTGAGTTGATTAAAATGTTTCATGAATTCATGTTGATATTGGCAAACAGTTTTGGTTAAAAGAAATCCCCAAATTCTGAAAATGTTTCCTTTTGACATTTTAAAAAGAAACATTTTGACTTTTCCATTTGAAATGACTTTTTTGTTTTATGAATTGCCTTTTATTTAAAAAAAATATTTTAAAAAGGAAAACCCGGTTGAAATAATAGAATAATAGAATATTAAGGTTGCAAGGGACTGCAGGAGGTCTTGTAGTTCACCCCCTGCTCAAATTAGGAACAATCCAAACTAAATCATCCCAGCCTGGACTTTGTCAGGCCAGACTTTAAAAACCTCTAAGAATGGAGATTCCATCACTTCCCTACGTTGATTTTGGGTCAATCCAAAATGATTTTCCCTCTATTTTTTGAAATTGCCAGAAAACTAAAAAATCCATTCTTCACACAGCTCTCCTAGAGGCTTAGTGTTCCTTTAAAATTGAAGTTTAGAACTTGAATGATTTTCTGCTCTGTAATGATAAGCTCACTATATCTGATGAGCAGAGTTTCAAAGGAAAATGTGAGATGTTTGAACATTTTACATTTCTCTGTGTACTGGGGTGAAATCCTGGACCCATTGAAATTGACTGGCGTTTTGCTATTGAATTCAGTGGGGTCAGGACTTCAGCTTAGTTGTCAGTAAGTGGTGTCCAATGAGATAAGTTTTTTACCAATGTGAATTGAAAGTGACTCCAGTGGAGTAACTGAGAGCCAGGCCCTCCCAGAGATCCAGAGAGGCCCAGGCCACTTCCAGCCTTTGAGGACCCTAGCCATAATAAAATAAAAAATGATGACATATGAAAACAAAATAAGGCATATCAGTTAACAAGAAAATTAACAAGGGTTTAAATTTGAGGTCCCCTCTGAGCTTGAGGCCCAGGCCAAATAGCCCTCTGGGCCCCACCCTCCGAATGGCCCTGCTGAGAGCAGAATTTCTTTACAAACACATAGTGTCATATATGCAAAGTATGTGAAAATATTACTTTGGTTTTTCCAAGAACCCAGTTGTCAAGGCGGGCTTTTTCCAAGATAGCGGCACAGGTTTCAGGGCTGACTGGGGGATCATCACTTGTTTTGTAACAGATGAAGTAATACCTAAAATACAAAAATATGTTTTTTTATTACAGTTATATGAAATGAAAAATGATGCTGCTACAAGCCATTCATCTAAATAAAACCCGATTTAAAAAGTTTTTGTATGAAACAAAACATAATGTACTAAAAAGAAGAAGCCAAAAATCACTGTGTGTTTATATACAGCATCTAGAAACACAGTTAAAGGTGTGTCAGAGACATCTTAGCACTCTGGAGGGTTGTTTAGTCCTATTACTCCAGGACTTTCAGAAAGCACACTTTCTTGTGACAGTCTTTGACAATACTTTGCGTTTACATCTTCGCATGTTGTGGACATGCCCTTACATCAGTAACAAAGAACAAGTCAATCATTTTATTTGCAGTTGTTTTCTGTTTAATTGTATTCTTTCAAATATTGAATTTAATACCTCATATCAAGGCCTCTGCCTCCTCTCGCCACAATTAAAATATTTGGGGCTGCATAACTTTATCTGGAACAGAAACTGGCTGCCTACTCACTCCTCGCCAGTGGTGCTGGAACAGTTTTTCTTGTGGGGGTGCTGTGAGTCACTGAACAAAACTGTATGTATATGACAGAAACCACTTGAAGCCAGGGGGTGCTACCGCACCCCTACTATCCCTAGTCCAGCACTCTGCCCCTTGCTGGGAGAATATTATGTGCATGTTGCAGAGACTTCACTGGTTTACAGTTCTTTGCTGAATACCACTTAAGGTGTTGCTTTGATCTATGAAGTCCTTTGCATTTTGGGCCCTGTACATCTCCGAGAATGTTTCTCTCTTCCCATGCTTTAACCAGCATTTGAGATCAGCAAAAATGCTCTACAATGGCAGTTCCCGGAGGCATGCAGCTGCAGACAGTGCATTCTTATACAAATGTCTCACCTTAGAACTTACTCCCCTCTTTGCTTTGACCATCTTAGTTTGGCACACTGCAAAGACTATTTACCCAGGCTTTTTCTGAGGAGGTAGAAATTTACATGCAGAAGAATTGTAAGTGGTTTCTAAAACCAATGAATAAATTCCATGTCCCTCAAGGAATCTGTGTAATGAGCTCTGTTTTTTATTATCCCTTATAACACCCCATCTTTTGTTTGTTTGAATAGTCATCTAGCTATCTCCTTAGGTCTAGCCTCACTAGTCCTTTAAAGAAACTTATTCCATTTATTGATTACCTTTGCATGCAAAAGTTGTGAATACAATAAACTCGTTTCCTAGTTTGCTGATTTCAAGAACAATTATGTGAACATTACATAAGCCTCCTTCTCGTTTGGATGTCTTCTTTTCTTGTCATTTAGGCTATGTCTACAATAGCAAGTTAGTTCGAATTAAGGAGGCTTAATTCGAACTAACTAAAGCCATGGCTACACTAGGCTTTAGTTAGTTCGAATTAAGAGCTTCCTTAATTCGAACTAATAAGTTCGAATAGGGTATTTGAACCAAAGGGTTAATTCAAACTAACTAGTTCGAATTAACCAATGTGGCCATGTTAATTCGAACTAATTTCTTAGTTCAAACTAACCGGCCCTTGAAATGAATGGGGATCGCTAATTCATACTAAGCAAGGGCTTGCTTAGTTCGAACTAACGTTCCAGTCTGGCCATGCTAGTTCGAATTAAGCTAATTTAAACTAACTAATTCGAACTAATTTTAGCAAGTGTAGACATAGCCTTAGTTTCTCTGTATGCACAATGCCTGGATTGCTTAGGTGTAAATGTGGGCAATATATTATCTCTACCAGTTCCTGCAGCTTCTTTTTACTGCTGATTGGCTTGGCTAATTTCTGATCCACTAAACCACCTGTTCCATTTTCCCAGGCCTATGACAGTAAGTCTCAATAAAAAACTGTCAGCTGTTTAATAAAACTCAGTGTGCTTTGGGTCAGATGCACCACTGGTGTAAATCAATACAGCCTTATTGAAATCAGTGGTGCATGAGTGATTTCTACCACACACTATGCTTCCCCACTATGCTGTCTGCTTTCCCCCTTTTACATTAACAGTAAAATCTTTAAAAGCATCAACTAAACCCCCAGACATACCTTTGTTCACTTCCTGAAACTATGTTCAACAGCCTTCATTAAGCTGTACTTTTCTGACACTGTCACAACTCCATTAGTGCCCTCTCCTGAAACAAACCTATCCAACCATTAGTTCAGGGGTCAGCAACCCCCAGCACGCATGCCAAACCTGGCCGCTCAGGCTCCCCCACTGGCCCCGCCCTCCAGCGTGGCCTGCCCCTCTTTGCCTCACTTCCCTGCTGGGGAGCGCGGCCAGCAGCTGCGGCGCGGCTGATGGCCCCTGCTGGCCGCACCCCCTGCTGGGCAGGGCTGCTGGAGGGGAGGAGGGCGGGGTGGGTCGGCCGGCCGGCCTGCCCAGAGCCACGCCGCTGCAGGCAGGACAGAGCCGGCTCCGGACATGGCCGGCAAGAGGCCGGGTTGGCTCGGCTTGCCCGGAGCTGCCGCTGCTGGCCTTGGATGCTGCCCGCCGCTAGCGGCGGCTCCGAGCAGGCCAAGCTGACCCGGCCCCTTGCCGGCCAAGGCCGGAGCCGGCTTTGTCCTGCCGGCAGCAGCATGGCTCTGGGCGGGCCAACCCAACCCGCTCCGCTTCCATCCAGCAGGGGGTGGGGCCATCAGCCCCATGCCACCACTGCTGATGGGAGCCGGCCTCAGGAACCGAAGGCCGCCTGCCAGCGGGTGCCAGCCCCAGCCCCAGCTGGCAGGGCACCCGAGGCCTGGCCCCACCCCCTTTTGGCCCCGCCCCGGCACCTGCTGAGGGTGTGGTGGGCGGGGCTGGCACAGAGGCCGGCAAAGGTTGCTGACCCCTGCATTAGTTAATTCGTCTCCTTTGTCTCTGTCATTTTTGTCTGTTTCTAGTGCCCATTAGTTTCAAGAGGTTCTGTTAGAATGGGGGTTATCTGCACAATTTCTCCTGTTTTTCCTTTGTAAATCTAAGTTCTTATCTAGGAAAATGTCTGGTTTCTACATTTGTAAAAGAGAAATGCAAACATACTGGTGCTAAATTGTTTAATAGACATACTGGTAAATTGTTTAATAAGTCTCTTATGAGTCAAGCCTTTTTTATTCAACTTTGTCCAAGTTATAACAAAGGTGAGACTAATCTCTGAACCAATGAAAATTGCATATAAACTACATTTTTAAAAACAAAGCAATACATTTTTGCATTTATATCTTAATGTTTACTTATCAATAACCAAATCATGATGTTGAACTGGGCTGGCTGTCAGTGGTTAGAGATACAGTAATTTTTTGTTTTTGTTTTTTGGAGGATCACATCTTTTGCACCAAATTCTAAGATTTAATTTAAAATATTAAGTTGCTAGCCCTTATAGTTTTAAAGATAACTTTCAAACTCTGAGCAGAATGGTGTCTGTCTGAGTCTACAGCAGGCTTGAAACAATACCTCAGGGTGTGTCTACACTTGTACCAAGGTACAATAGGGCAGAGGCTGAGCCCCCTGACACTTGACAAAGGGTGCCCCCCCTGCCACCGTGGACCTGTCCCAGGTCCATCTAGACCCTAGAAGTCGACCTAGGTGTCCAGTGTGGACGCTCTAGGTCGATTTTGTAGGGTCCCCTCTAAGTCGACTTAAAATTTGAGTGTGGACATGCTAAGTTGACTTAAATTAACAAGTGTAGACATAACCTCAGAGATGTGGGATCTTTCCCTATAAATCAAACCAAGGTGTTACCCTAAGGTCTGAAATATTCTTTCGGTGCAGTCTAGGTTGTGATCTTTGGAAAGGACCTTGTCTTTATCTCTGTTTTATGCAGCATCATGCATATAGATGACATTTAGCAAACATCAGACAACAGTAATAAAAATGGCTTATATGTACATGCACTTACCGTTTTATGAAGTTAGCAAACAGTATACGATGAGAATAACCCTGTCTCCGAATTCTTGCAGTCTCCAGAATTCCTGTGTAGCGTAGCTGTACTAGTACCTTCTCTTTGTCATACTTGTGTGCCTGTCGATCATTGTTTGGCTTGATGCAACGGACAAAATGAGGCTGGCCGACCACCATCTTTGATAACAGATCCATCAGAGAATACTTCAAGAAAATACAGAAATGATTTCTGTGGTGATAAATAAAAGCCTACTATTGTACAAGCCCATCTGTGCATTTGAAATTTCGTTTCACATACATTGTACTATGGATAGAATTCCAATTCCATTTGTATTATGCTACTGGTTTAATTGAGCCAAATATTACTTTCAGAAAGTATGAATAACAAATTCCCCACCCATATGTTCCCATAAATTGTTGTAATCTACAGTGCTAAAAATTAATTAAGTTTGATCACAGTTTAAAAATTCCCCAAACATGAACCTATATATTTTTTTTGCAGGTCTTCAATGCCCCATTGCATTGCTACTGATGCTGCTGAATGGTATCAGCCATGTCGTGTTGGGCAGGTGAGAACTAGAAAGCACAGTTGACCTAGGGAAGCTTGATTCTGATCGGAGTTGTAAAACCAGGAAGGTTTTAAATAAGCAATTCCTTTACAAATGTGAAATGAATGGTTGTTTTTGGTGAGTAAATACTGCAGGACTGGGCCATTTATCAGGTAACTGCATCTCATTACTAGGAAATTAAAAAATAATTTTCTATGTTCCTGTATTTAATATTTATATAAATGCTTCATTCATCCCTGGGAAAGGAGCTGATGGGGACACCAGGAAGCAGGAGGTGAGGCTAAGGATGGGAGGTTGAAGTTTGACAAGACAGAAAAGGCAACCTTTCCTTAGTTAGAGAGGAAAAGAAGATAACCAAACAGCCCCAAAGCATGTCTGGCTAGGCCCATCTGATTCAGCATGTTCCTTTGGTTCTCTTATGGAGCAACAGGGTATAACTAACTAGAGCCGCCCTCTCTAGGAGGACCGGTAGGGAAAGCAGGAATAAACAGCAGTTCACAGAATCATAGACCTGGAAGGGACCATAAGAGGGCATTGATTCCAGGACCCAGCACTCATGGCAGGACTAAGTACCGTCTTAAACCATCCATGAAAGGTGTTTATCTAACCTGCTCTTAAAAATTTCCAATGATGATAACCTTCTTAGGCAACTTATTCCAGTGGTAATCACCCTGACAGTTAGGGATCTTTTTTTCTAATGTCCAACCTAAACTTGTTTTGCTGAAATTCAAGCCCATTGCTTCTTGTCCTATCATCAGTGGTTAAGGATTTTTCTCCCTCCTCCCTGTAACCTCATGTCCTATCAGGCTCCCTTACCACTCCATACCATCCTTATCCTCCCCCTCTTCCCCACACTCTGACTTGCTACACCTGTGCTACCTATGTTCCTCATGCTCTCCCTTCCTGCCCTTGCCTTATCTATCCAAAATTGTCTCACTGGCCCCCTGAGTGAAGAAAAATTTGAAATGTGACCCCTCACCGAAAAAGGTCTAGATATACCACATCTACCACTTTCCCCCTATCAACAAGGCTTCTTACCCTGTCATAGAAAGCTATCAGGATGGTTTGACACGATTTTGTCTTGACAAATCCATGCTGACTATCACTTAACACCTTATTCTTTTCTAGATGTTTGCAAATTGATTCCTTAATTATTTGCTCCATTATCTTTCCTGATATAGAAGTTAAGCCAACTAGTCTGTAATTCCCTGGGTTATCATCATTTCCCTGTTTATAGATGGGCACTGGATTTGCTCTTTTCCAGTCCTCGGGGATCTCTCCAATCTTCCATCACTCCTAAAAAATAATAGGCACTGGCTCAGATATCTCCTGAGTCAGTTCCTTGAGTATTCTTGGGTGCATATCATTAGGTCCTGGTGACTTGAAGACATCTAACTTGTCTAAATAATTTCTAACTTGTTCTTTCCCTATTAGTTTCTGGTTCTATCCCATTTTTACTGCCCTTCATAATTCACACTGACACTCTGCACTATCCCCACCCAGTCTGGAACAGGGAGATTTGATTTGTAGCTCTCCATGCCAGCAAGGCTGAATCTGGACCTTGGATCCTGACAGATTTCTACAGAATTTCCATTGCAGGATCTTATTAACATACAAATGAAGAGGCTAATTCCTAATTCAAAGTGACTCAAAGGAAAGTAGCAGCCAGGATCAGTTAGAAAGCTATGTGACAACAGGCTAGGCACATGTCTCCACTGTAGGATTTCAAGCAGCATATATTCTGTATTAAAATCTGCATTTTCATTCTGGACAGATGCAGCACTGTCTGGCACAGTGCTAAATCATCTTTGTAATAGCTTGATGGTGCAGCTCAATCAGCTAGGACAAGCTAATGAATAAAAGACTTTGCCACTGAGATCTGCAGATGCATTTCTCAGTCATCTGTAGATTTCTGCATGCAAGTAAGACAGCGGGATTCAGTTTCAAACAATCATGCTCTGGACAGGGGTTTGCACTGCACCACTGCTGTCAAGATTTAGCTAAACCCAATCTCTGTTTCTGTTGCTAGGGTTTCTGTATGCAGTGTGTCATCAAACAACGACAACCCATATTCAGTGGGGACTTGATCCTGAAGGAAATCCTTCCTGAATCCCCTCTTCCGGCCTTCAAACAATCCCATAACCTCTCTAAGATCATCACTAGAACTGAAGTAAACTTCCCTCAGGACACAACAACGCAAAGTGGCACCAGACACTGCCAGAACAGATGCAAAATCAGCAGGCATATCTCAATCGCTACAATGATCAACACCCCTCACAACACACCTGTTGAGATCAATGGTCCTACATGTGCCTATCACAACATGTGGTGTACCTCACCCAATGCTCTAAATGCTCCAAGAGTAACTATGTGGGTGAAACCAGACAGCCGCTCTGCCCTCACACAGGAAAACAATAAAAGACAAAAACACCATATCTGTGGGTGAATACATTTCTCAAAATGACCACTCTATCTGACCTCTCAACACAACAGTGTACAATGCTTTCAAAAGACAAGCCTGGCAGCTTTGATTCATTACTTTGTAGACACTAAAAATCAGTTTTAATACAAACAATGGATGTAAGGTTCATTACAGTAATCTGTAACCGACTAATCCCCCTTTTATCCTATGACTACCTGGACGTTAACAGGCCACTTCACCATGAACGGTCCCTTAGAATATGTGTTAACTCAGGGTTTCTCAACTGGTGTTCTGTGGAACATCTCCCCAAGAGGTGGTCGGAAAAGCTTTCTCACTGACACAGCACTGTCTGGGGAGGGGTGGTTAGGTTGGTATAATTTGTTGCTCCAGGATGTGGACTTTTCACATTCCTGATAGACTAAATTATACTGATAAAGGTCTGTAGTGTAGACCAGACCTCAGTTCCTTTCCCAGACCTGAGAAAGAGCTCTGTGTAGCTCTAAAGCTTGTATCTAATGAAAGATATTCCCTCAGCCACCTTGTCTCGCTAGATTTGCTGTAAATTCATAGAATCATAGAAATTAGAGTGGAAAAACTAGGTTCTCTATTACTGTCTGTTCAGAATGTTAAAAAATCACCCCAGAAACACCATCCTAATATAGTATATTATCTAGTTCATCTCCCTGTTAGTAATGGAAAGTGCTTTATTCTGTCTGCTGAACAACGAACCTATTATTCTTTGCTATCCTTTATCCTTAAAGTAAGTAAAATAATTCCATAAGAGGCAGTAGCATTATCTGAGGCACCTTTATGTTTTTCCTGAAAGACATGAATCAATGGGAGTTGGGAATGCAGGATCAGGCCCCAAATTAACCAGCTACAGCTGCCATGGCGCTAAAATCAGCACAGAAGAAATATAAATGTTCCCGTGTACTTCGGTAGAAGCTGTTTTCAGAAGTAGATTTTTATCTATCAGCATTTGGAATACAACTTTTAAGAGAAAAATCAACATGGACTGAACTAACAGTGTTTAATTCTAGTGATGCTTATGGATTATAAAATGATTATTTTCTTTTATCTTAGATTCTGTATGTACTTTTCTGCTCTGGAACATCCTTTACAGTAGTAATGCTCTGCAGAATATATGCATCACCTCCTGTGAACGCTCACTTTGTTAGTCTATTTAGGTACTTATACAGCCATTGATACTGTATTATCTGAGCATCTCACATTCTGTAATGCATTATCCTCCCACCCCTCCCTGTGCAGTAGGGAAGTGCCATTATCCCCATTTTACAGATGGAGAACGCAGGCACAGAGATTAAGTGAGGTCCTACAGAAAGTTTGTGGTAGAACATGGAATTGAACAGCGGTCACCCTAGCCCGGGACTGTGCTTGCTTTTTTGTTATTCTGGTGGAATAATTGCCTGAATAAACTCCAAATAATGATTATCAGCAAATAAATGATTTCATTTATTTGCAGAAATTACTATGATTTTGTGACCCAGTTTCACTATAATCCGCAAAGGAAGGGAAGCCACACCACAGCAATGTTCTCTGGAGGGGCTCATGACAAGGCTGGATTAACAAATGGGATTTAGGGGCTGCAGCCTCAGGCTCCGGGCTCAAGGGGGCCCTGTTGCCTCAAGCTCCACAAAACTAAATTGGGTGTCTGTCCCACCAGCCGAGCACTGCATCACATGTGAGGTTGGCTGGTCTGTCAGGCCCAGTGCTGCCTGTCTCCCTCCCCCCCCATCCGCAGCACCGCCTGGATCCCAGTGCCAACTTGCCCAGTTGCCCTCCCCTTTTAACCGCCCAATTTGTGGGTCCCGGCCCCCCGTCAGCACTGGCCAGGCCCCAGTGCTGGTGCACCCAAGCACTACTTCATCTCTCAGGCAGAGTACCACCATGGTGGGGTGAAGGCCCACAAAAGAGGGCAGCCCCAGACCCCCAGGAACCGTAATCCAGTTCTGGCTGGAGAACATGGCCATGTACAGGGAAAGGGAATAGCACTGACAGAGGAGAAGGCCAGAGAGGTTGATTCGGTGCATCTCCTCAGCAGTCTTCCCACTGTAGTTCCTATGGAGCACTGGGGGAAATGAAATCTGCCATCCTCTGCTCAAACTCTGAAAGAGATCCAACACGGCTAGTTCCTGTCCTCCCTTGTGTTTATCACCCAAAGAAGTCCAATGTGCCACAGGGAGGGGTAATTTACATCATGTGGCACCAGGAAGAGCGAAATCTGGGCCTGTGACTATTTCTACTCCATCAGATGAAATGGGAACCATCACATTACTCTAGTCTAGGCATTTATATTTCACCCGTCACTGTGGTATCTATGCCTTGCATGTTGACAAGTTCCAAAAGGATTGCCGTGACTCCTTGTTTGTGGTATCTCTGCACTTTACAAACGCTGAATGGACCCCCATTGTCTTTGTGATTTGTTGTAATTAAATTCATATGTGTGTGCCCCTAGGAAGGAAAGTGGATGTATTTTAAAAGTTGAAACAACAAATATTAATTTTACTCCAGCATAACAGAAGAAAAGAGTAGGTGTCTTACTCTAAAATAAGAAGCGACTGTCTGTGTTTTCATACTGCTTGTCTCTCTTGGATGAGCTGTAGAATCTCCAGTTTCATTCTATACAGATCAAGAAAAAAAATGATACTTCTTGTCTTTACAGAGCCTGTAGTTTTATTTTGCAATATCCCAAACAAAGTGCCCTTTAAAAGAACACCATTAATAAAAAGAAATATGTATTCTAAGCTGCAAAGGCTATTGAATAATCACTAGCAAAATCAGAATTGTTGCACAAGCACGTTACACTATGGTGTCACACGCGCACACACATACTGAGGACACAGTTTGATAACAACATCCAGATAACTGCCACAAATAGCATGATAAGAGGAGACAATTTTTTTTTTTTTACATCAAATACTGCGGATGTCCTAAACATAATTTCAGCACGGCAGTTATTTTGGTTAATCTCCATAGAACATGACCATACTCCACAACAAATTAGATAAAATATTTTTCTTTTCTTCTTTTAACTATGATAGTAAAGTTAAGGAAATATTCTTTGTTTTCTGAAGTAGTTATAAAAGTATAGTCAGAAAGAAGGGAAATTTTAGGTTTTTACCTCACGGAAGGAATACGAATTGCACAACACAAAGATATCCAGCTAAACAGAAAAGAAAATAGGAGAGGGAGAAAAACCAAGGAAGGGGTTACTTGCTTACTTTCAGTAGCAATAACAATATTGCCTTTGTCTACTTTAAATGAGGGTTCAATACACTGCCATGAAATTAGGTTTCTTACCTTAGTATGACTGACTGATTTCTGGGGGGGCCACATCCGGTAGTTTATTGCGCTTTTGCTTTTGGTATGTGCCAAGTTACCTAAGGAAAGGTGAGAAAACCTGCTTAAAATTTTTATATTTAGTTAAACTAAAAAACACATTACCCAACCTCCTGGTGTCATAAAGCCTTAGCTCCCATGTGTTTCTTTATATCTCCTCTAGCTTTCGCGAATGAACTTTGAGACAGCTACAGTCACTCTGAGGAGATGAAACAATGACTCTATGTATCATCTCCATGACCTGCTAAAACAAAAATAAGACACAGCACACCTACCCCAAACCAGAAAGCCACACACTACAGCCCTGATGCTCAATTACATTAAGTCCCCTTCATACTGTCCTGGAAAATAAAGTTACCTTAGCATGGGTGCAAATGTAAATTACACCAACTTTAAGGCACTTTTCTACTACCAGAATGATGCAAAGGGGGCTTAGAATAAATGGAAATCAGTTCCCACCCTGGGCTCCTTCATCAAGCACAAATCCCATAATGACTTCCAGGACTAACTGCATTACAACAAAACAACAGAGTCCTGTGGCACTTTTAAAGACTAACAGATTTATTTATCGCATGAGCTTTCGTGGGAGAAAATCCCACTTCGTCAGACACTTTGAAGATGGCCCCATCTTCAAAGTGTCTGGCAAAGTGGGATTTTCTCCCATGAAAGCTTATGCGATAAATAAATCTGTTAGTCTTTAAAAGTGCCATGGGACTCTGTTGTTTTTCTGCAATAGACTAACACAGCTACCCCTTTGGAACTTGCATTACAACAGTTTAAGCGGACACGGATCTTCTAAAGAAATATGAAAACACCTTATGAATTTTTAGCAATTTCATTTTTGTGCTGACAGAATGCAACCATTCTAGCAACCTGACATTGCTTTACTTTCAAAATACTCCAGAATCTCTGCATTGTACAGATTGTCCTCAGTATCTACAGTGATGTGCTGAAAAAACCTGGGTAGGCAGATATGAACACACACACTTCTGGCTAGCATGTCAATGGTTCCTGGATTATGAGATCATATCAAGTACTCAGAACCCCTTGCAGCTAGCAGAATGTCAACAGTTTTTAAAAATCTCTTCTTAAAATTTAAAAGAAAAATCTTCACACTTTAAAAATCCACCCACAATCCATATTTTAATAACTCTTATACCCTAAGTAAAGCCAAGGTCACAAAAGCATTCAGAGTTAAGTCTGCCACATCCTGATGTTGCAAAGGTGCGCTTAAGACACTGTCAGTCTCTAAACAGTGTGAAATCTTAAGGTCAGTCGGCTCAGTTCTGCTCCCAGATACAGAGATGTAACAGGACTTGACTCCAGTGGAGTTGTACCTTTGCATCTTGGTGGGCTCTAGGGCCAGGACAAAACAGTGTGTGGGAAGGAAGATGAGACACAGTGAACTCTGAATTTTCCTGTTTTTATTGACTTAAAATAGACCTTTAAAAACCTGACTTGTATTTCATATTCAGGCAAAAACCTTCTGTAATCAATAGGAGTTTTGCCTGAGAAAAGATTTCAGGTTACTGCCAGATATGATAAGATTTAGAGCATTATCTATGAGATCTTCTTTACTATTCAGTGTAGCTTTCCTGTTCTATTACAAATATAGCTCCCACATGATTGTACAGGTAACTGCGGAAGAAAAATACATATTTTCTGGCACAGATGTCCATTACACTGGAGTGCATACAATATAATGTAAAATATATATCCTGTTTAAAAATAAAAGAACTATATTACTGCAACAATCCTTAGTTCCTCGGCACAGCGTATCATCATGACACAAGATGATATTGGGTTTCCAAACTGCAATTTTGGGGAAATATCATTATTCTGTTTTGTTTCTAACATTGGCTGAAAGCCACCAAAGCTGTGCAATATCACTCGATAGCCAGACAAAAGCATGGAGTGTGCAGTACTGAGGATTACTTAGCTGTACTGGAAAGATCTACCACGATTACTGGCAATACATTACCTGTTCTGGTAAGAGGATGGGTTACCAGCTGCCGAGTCAAATTGTTTTCTGATGACCGCAACAGCAGCACAATGTCAGCTGGCAAAGTATCTCTGTTTTTGGCTAAGAATCCACTCGCATTATAAAGAACCTGTTTAAAAAGTGTATGTATAGTTACACAGCTTTTTCTTTGGGCATCAGATGCTGCTTATTACTGTAACTTTGGGGCCTTCAGAATGTTAGCTTAACTGTAAGTTCTCTAAAATGTGGCCTATAATTTGTCCACAGAGAGGATAGTTTTGCAGTCCTAAAGTGCAGTAATTCAGCCTCCTCTTTTGGCCATTGTTAGCTTTAATTTTTAATATGTAGCAATATTAAGATGATAATCATGAAAGAAAAATGCGAAGGTAGCACCTAAACCTTGCAGGTGTCATGAGACATTTGTTCTTCATAATGCACAGGTGTTTGTATTAGACTTACCAGAGTTCTTAGACATCTATGTATCCATAAAATGGGATATTTTCAAAGGCGCAAGGATCAGTTAGGTACTCAGTTCTCTCTGAAAAATCTATGGGTGCATCTACACTTGTAAATTAAGTCGACTTAAGCTTGCTTAAGTCGACTTAAGGAAAAATTAAGTCGATTTTATAAAACCTAGTTTTAAGTCGACTTGCTTCTTAAGTCGACTTTAGAAAGTTGACTTAAGCAAGTGTAGACGTGGAGTAGCCCTAAGTCGGCTTTAAGTCGACTTAGGGGGCTCCAGGGCTTCCCCACTGCCCTCCCTGCCAGGGTGGCTGGCACAGCCACAGCCTGGCGTGCCCCCCCCAAAGGGCAGGGCAGAGCCCTGGCCACCCTGCCCCTATGCCCTGCCAGGGTCCCTGTCCCCCTTTGCCCCATTGTACCAAGGTACAATGTGGAAAAGACTGAGCACCCTGGCACTTGGGAAGGGGTGCCTCCCCTGCCACCATGGACCTGTCCCAGGTCCACCTAGCCCCTACAAGTTGACCTAGGCATCCAGTGTGGACGCGCTAGGTTGATTTTGTAGGGTCCCCTCTAAGTTGACTTAAAATTTAAGTGTGGACATGCTAAGTCGACTTAAATTCACAAGTGTAGACATAGCCAATGAGAGCTATGCATCTAACTCAGAGTTGACTCTGAAAATCGACCTCAGCATTGATAAATCAACGACAAATAGGTTTAGATTCTCTCACCTTTCCTGCATAATGGTAAATCCCAAAGGTCAGGTCTACTCTTTTGGGTTTCCAAAAATATTTTGACTTCAAGTTATCTTCAAATTTTTCTGTAAGCAGATACAAAGTTTGTCTTAGTGGAGTAATTGTACAAAAATAGCAGTGAGTTCACAGCAATTTGGATCAGGACTCCAGCAAGGAAACTAAGCTGGTTTTTAAGGGAAATGCAGAAAGAGACTGACATTTTTTAAAGAGGAGAAAGAATTGCCAGAATGGTCGTGCTGTAAGACACTGGATAAGGACCCAGCAGTTCTTGCTTCAATTATTGGCTCTGCTACAGATTTCCTGTGTGACCCTGGACAACCCATTTCTTTGCTTTAGTTCTCCATTTGCAAAATCAGGATAATAATCCTTCCTACTTTGCAGAGTGTTGTGAAGATAAATTCATTGGTGCTTTTGGAGGCCACAGGCCATGTCTACACTTCCACTTACGGCAGCAAAACTAATGTCACTCTGTGGTGAGAAAAAAACACCCCCTGAGTAACATGGGTTTTGCTGGCCTAAGTGGCAATGTGCACCGCTCTGTCAGGGGGAGAGCTTCTCCCAGCAACATAGCTACTGTCGCTCATTGAGGTGATATTTCGATGGCGATGGGAGAGTTCTCGCCCGTTGGCATAATATGGCTCAGGCCCATCTCATTGTTTTTCATAAGAAAATGTATTAATTTCAGAGCTGGATCCAGTTCCTCTCTCCTTGAAATGTCCTGTGAAACTGGATCACATCCATTGAAAATATAGACAATGAGCACAAAAATACACTTTAAACAGAACTTTAAAACTCAAACCTCCTAAGTATAAAATATGAAATATAACATATACTTACCTACAAGTGTCTGATCAGTTGCTCGTGGGAATCGACTTTCCTCATCAAGTAGAGACAATAAACCCATTGGTTTCTGGAGGAACATATCTAAGAGAGGCCTGTTATCCTCATACTCTATAACTCTTGCATCAACACCTTCATATAAATATTCATTCTGTAACAGGTGATAATATGCATGTTTCACACACAAACACAAAGTAATTTCAAAATACAATTCACAAACCAACAACTGAATGGAATAATAATGACATAGACTAAACCATACCTCGGGAATAAATGCATCAGTGTTTTGTAACAATGAATGTCACTTTGAATGTGGCACATGGGGCAATGCTAGAAATGTTCATCTCGCCTTCAGCCATACAGGGCCGTGTGCTGTGTGTTTTGTAAAGTCATGTGCTTCCCATCAATTCACAAGAACATAACACATTCAAAGAGCACAAGTTACAGTGTTTGAAGGCAAGCTAGAGACTTCCGCTGTCCACTCCACTGGTCTGCATTATAACAAAACTGTTCCGAAGTCATTTGAGGGCTTGATTTATAGTCCCACATTGCTTCATTATTCAAACCTACTGCTGGTACAGTGGCCAAGATCTGCAAAAATGACTAGATATTTTGAGTACCTCAGTTTGGGGGGCCAAACTTGAGACACTGGCAGGAGAGCTGATTTTGAGACAGCTGGCGCTCAGCACTTTCTGAAAATCCAGGTCCTACAAATTGGGCCTCCTGATCACTTTTGAAAATTTAGGCCAGTGTATTCAATATGGTATCAAAAGTCCAGTTTTTATGCTCAGGAGTATAGATATCTCAGGCTTCTCAACGTGATGAGAAAACTCACTAAGCAAACTCTGCAAACATACATTGCCTTCAGCATTTTTTGTGGTTTTTCTTTTGTTTTTAAAGGCTTTTTATTTTTAACACCAGGAGAAAGTAGGCACATTTTTCTTTAATACTCATGCAGTCTCTTCCCTGAATCCACAAAACAGTAAATTAAGGCCTTTGATTTTCTTCACCAACCATTTTTCTAATCCAAAGAACAAAATCCTGTATAGTTATGTTTTGTTTTACCAAGACAGTTTTTCTTAGTAAGTGATATCACCAACTCATTGTTGTCTGTTTTCATTGTAGATACAGTGTCAAAAGGACTGCAGTGCTTCCTGACAGAGAGATACCATTCAACAATTGAAGCCCCTTTAACTAAACAGAAAGGAATTCCAGACCCATGAAGCTCTCCCCCTGTATATAATTCACCTTAGTCTGAAAGAGCTGGGTAACACAGAACACATTTTTGGAAAGCATTTAATCACCACTTATTGCATTACAAGAAGAAAAGCACATGCCCTGAGACCTCAGAGGACTTCACCTCTCAGTCAGATGGAACCAAAAGTGTTATTAATAAAATCAGATATGCTGATCTGACAAGAAAGGCCCAGATAAAGATGACCTGCAAATACCCCTAAAAGAGAATGCAGAATGCCTGCTACTGTCTTACTTTTGGCCAGTTTGATCTATTTTCTTAGGGCTACCTAGGCTTTAGGGCTAGATTGTGACTCAGACTGTGCCCATACAAGGAACCCTAATGGAGCTCTATGTGGGATAGCCATTGCTTGGGGCCAGCCACATAAGACTAAATCCATTTTACTGCTGCCCAGGGGCAGGTGAATGGAGAGCAATGAATATAAGGAGTCTTGGCTTCATCACTTATTGGCTTGAGTAATGGAGCCCACACAGGAGAGGAGAGATATCATTTACCAGTGGTATGGGCTAGCAATGAATTAAGACTGCCAGGGTTCCTGTGATGATTACATCTGTCTATTGGGACATGGAACAAGGCCACTAAATTAGATCACATAGGTCAGTGAGGGATGTCAGGAAGCAACAAGATTGTTGTAATGTCAGGAAGAAAAAAACCTCCATTAATAGTAAAGTGTAATACTGCTCCTTCCGCATTATGATGATGAAATATGAAGCACTAGAAAAAACTAAGATGACAAGTAGTATACAGTCATAATGAAATAGACATGGGTGGATTTTGCAGCTTTCCCTGGGGAAGGTAGCTCCATGGCTGACCCAGGCCACACACCAGATTTTGCAGGATAGCCCTCAGTGATCTGATCGGGGTTAATGCCTTCAGTAAGGTCACTTTCAAAGTGTAGTAAACACATATCTGACAGTCTCTTTTAACCAGTGTTTTCCCCAGGAATTGAAATTAGGGGGGTGTTTGAATCTACCGCCGGGGGAGGGGGGGGTAGGGTGGATGTGACGGCCAATGAGGTGTGAGAAGGGGAGGCAAAGGGAGGCTGTATAGCACCATAGTAAAAACTGAAAAGTGTTTCATGACCATTTTATTAGAATATCACACAAAGTTGACTACTCAAGCCTTCTGTGAAGCACTTTATCTACATCCTTCTGGGTTTTTTGTTTTACAAAGGGATCTTACAAAACTAGGTGCCTGGGCAACAAAATGGCAGATGAAATTCAGTGTTGATAAATACAAAGAAATGTACATTTGAAAACAGAATCCCAACTGTACATATAAAATGATGGGGTTTAACTTAGCTGTTACTGCTCAATAAAGAGATGTTGGAGTCCATTGTGGAGAGTTCTCTGAAAAATTCTGTTCAGTGTGCAATGGCAGGCACAAAAGCTAACTGCATGTAAGGAACCAATAAGAGAGGAAGGGCATAAATAATAAGACAGAAAATATAATGCGACTATATAAATCCATGGTACTTCCACACAGAATCATAATATTGCATGCAGATCTGATTGCCACATCTCAAAAATATATATTAGAATTGGAAAAGATACACAGAAAGGCAACTAAAATAATTAGGGGTATGGAACAGCTTCCATCTGAGGAGAGCTTAATAAAACTGGGACTTTTTAGCTTGGAAAAGAAATGACTAATAGGAGATATGATGGAGGTCTATAAAATCTTGACTCGTATGGAGAAAGAGAATAAGGAAACACTATTTAATACGTCATATAACATAAGAATTAGGTGTCCCCCCAATAAAATTAATAGGCAGTGGGTTTAAAATGATCAGAAGGAAGCATTTCTTCTCTTAACACACAGTCAACCTGTTTAACTCTTTGCCAGAGGATGTTATGAAGGCCAAGGCCAAGTGTTCAAAAAAGAATTAGATACGTTTATGGAGAATAGGTCCATCAATGGTTTTAACTGGGGTAGGCAGGATCGATGCAATACTATGCTCTGAAATGTTCCTAGTCTCTTTTTGCCAGAAGGTGGGACCGAATAACAAGGGATGATGGATAGCTCCATGGCTGCATGTCTTGTTCATTCCCTGAAGCATCAGGCACTGGCCATTGTCAGAAGAAAGGTTACTGGGCTAGATGAACATTGGTCTGATCCAGTATGGCCATTCTCATGCTCTTCTGTAAAAATTAATTAAAATGTAAAAAATATTTGGTACAGAAACTATCCAAGATAATGACCTCTCAAGATAGTGATAATGACCATAGCAAATAAAGCGTTTAAAAAATTTTGGCCTACTAGGAAACATTTATATAAGTTTCCCAGTCACAAATCTATCATTTTGGAGCAAAGTCACTAAAACACAATTCAACAAACAAATGTTCTTCTCCCTTCTCCTGCCACCATACCCCACTCACTGTGTTGTCCTCCTTGATCAGTACTGGAGACCTATAGTTCAGAGGTGTTTATGCATCAGTTCACTTTCCAGGGGAAAGGGGGAAGAAGGCACCTTCTGTTGCCACCTCCAAACTGTGATCTAACCTTTGTGATTTTCGGTCTCAGTGGGGGAACTTATGATGATGCAGGCTGGCAGTCTCTCCATAGAAACACTGTGACTGTCCCATAGCAGGTCTAAGCACTAGCACTTATCAGTGATTTCAGCTATAATAAGCTATAAAGACTCTGTATGGAGTCTAACTAAGGCCTTGTACGCACGATCACTTTATCGCGCATTAAGAGTCATTACCGCGCGATACCAACAACAGCATACACACGTGCAATAGGGCTGTTGCGTGTTAAAACTGCCTTGTTGTAGCGCAATACAAAAACCACCTCGACGAGGGTGGTAGCAGTTAACGCGGAACAGCTGTTGTGCCTTTCCACTCGTGTGTACGCTTACCGTGCAATGATTGGCCTCCGGAAGTGTCCCAGCATTCCAAAGTCGTCCTCTCTGGTCTTCCCCCCACCCGCTCTGTGGCCGTGATGAAACAGTCCCCGCCCTGATCAGATTCCTGGGATTTTCGAATTTCTCGTCTGTTTCACTTCCTGTTCTCTTCCTCGTGGAGTGGAGTGCAGCTCCGATCATCAGTAGCAATGGTGGCCCGTCGTGGAAGATGCGCACCCCTTTGCAGCACGGCAGAGGTGCTGGACCTGATCAGCATCTGGGGAGAGTCCGCTGTGCAGGCGCAGCTACGCGGCAGCAGGCGAAATTATGATACATTTGGCATAATTTCTCGGGCCATGTCAGA
Organism: Pelusios castaneus; assembly: GCA_007922175.1. Lineage (NCBI taxonomy): Eukaryota > Metazoa > Chordata > Testudines > Pelomedusidae > Pelusios > Pelusios castaneus. Next base: position 9,001,309 of record ML685840.1, on the reverse strand, counting down.
GAGAGGCTATGATAGAGACACTGTGCAGTGCAGATCAAAGGTGAAGGAGCTAAGAATAACCTATCACCGAGCGAAGGAGGCAAACCGCCGTTCTGGATCAGCGCCTGCTACATGCAGGAACTATAAGGAGATAGAAGCCATCCTCAGTGGGGACCCCACAACCACTGCAAAGAGTCCTGTGGACACATTGGCCCCCCCTCATCCAGTGAATGCCAGACCCGACCAGGATGAGGACATGATTGATGAGGAGGAGGAGATGGAAGATGACCTGGAGGAAAGTGCAACAGCGTGTAGCCAGGAGCTCTTCTGCACCCCTGCTGAGATGTCCACCCAAGACATGAATTGTAGCGTGTCCTCTGAGGCGGCAGAGGCGGGTTCCGGTAAGTTTCTCTTTCGTGCAGCTATGGCTCCTGCTAAAATATCATTGTCCGGGGTGGGAGTGCTTGCTGTCTCGGTCCCTGCTGTGCACGCTCTTTACTCTGCATTCATTAGAAGTGCATCAACACAAGCAGTGATTGTCAAAAAATCATCTGTATTTAGGTCTCTAAAGGTTTCCTCGATGTACCTCCAGAGCCTACTACTCAGGTTAGATGGGAGAGTGTTTGTGTCTACGCTCCCAAAGCTGGATACTCTGCCTCGCCAGCTGCAAAGCACAGCCCTGGGAAACATGGCAGCACACAGTGCAGCAGCATAGGGTCCTGGCTTGCAACTGGTGGCATGTAGGATATGTATTCTAGCTAGCAGGGGCACTCTGAGGAGAGCGATATCGGGTTCCATCTGTGGGCCCTGTGCAGAATGTTAGCCCCCAGTAAGCCTTCTATTAGGACGTACCTTGTCCACTTCAGCGAAGCATAGGGTGTTGACTGCCCTGCACCTTCCAGTGGAATGTGCTACTGGAAGGTTACATTGGTTATCTAGGCTCTGTGTTAACAACAGCTTTCTTATTTTTTTTTTAGATTCGACATTCACAAGGCCGGTGTCTACCCCAGCTGACCGCATGAGAAACATTGGCGGCGTGCTCGAAGAAACAGGGAGGATATGTTTCAGGACCTGCTGAAAACAGCACAGGAATCTGCGAGGGAGAATCGAGCCTGGAGAGAGGAATCCCAACAGAGGAGGCAGAAACACAGGGATGAACTGATAAGCATCATGAAGGAGCAAACAGAACTGCTCAAGAGCATGATTGCTTTGCAGACCCAGGAGATTAATGTACGGGCTCCACTCCATACAGTTCAGCCGTGTCTGCCTCCCACACCCCATAGTCCTTCAAAGAATTTCTTTGAAGGCCACCCGTCCCCCTGGTACACTGCAACATCCAGTCCCCCCCAGAGCTACTTTTCAGAGACCTGCAGCTACACTCACCTGTAACCCCCCCTTTAGGTTTTAATAAAAACAGTGACAAATAATTTGAAGAGTGCCTTTATTTGTACACATTGAAAATCTCATAAGGTGCAACTGATGCGTCCTGGAAGTTAACTAGGGGAGGGCATCATTGAAATGGTCCCTGAGTGCCTCCCTTATGCGAGCAGCTTCTCCTTGGGCCCCCCTAATACTCCTAGTGGCTGGCTGTTCGTATGCTTCCTTGAGGCGTTGTGCCTCCATAGCCCACCCTGGGGAAAACTTTTCTCCCCCACTTTCACAAATATTATGAAGGACACAGCATGACGCAATCACAGCAGGGATGTTGTCCTCCGCCAAGTCCAGCCTTCCATACAAACATTGCCAGCGCCCTTTTAAACGGCCGAAGGCACACTCCACAGTCATTCTGCAGCGGCTCAATCTGTAATTGAACTGCTCCTTGCTGCGATCTAGGTTCCCGGTGTACGGCTTCATGAGCCATGGCATCAGTGGGTATGCTGGGTCTCCGAGGATGACTATGGGCATCTCCACATCCCCCACAGTAATTTTTTGATCTGGGAAGAAGGTACCCCCTTGCAGCTTCCGGTACAGACCAGTGTTCCTGAAAATGCATCATGCACCTTTCCCGACCACCCAGCATTGATGTCCGTAAAATGCCCCTTGTGATCCACGAGTGCTTGCAGCACCATGGAGAAGTAGCCCTTCCTGTTGATATACTTGGTCGTGAGATGGTTTGGAGCCAAAATAGGGTTGTGTGCGCCGTCTATGGCTCCCCCGCAGTTAGGGAATGCCATGGCAGCAAAGCCGTCCACAATCTCACGAACATTGCCCAACGTCACCATCCTCCGTAGCAGAACGCGATTGATGGCTCAGCAGACTTGTGAGAGGGCTAATCCAACGGTGGACCTCCTGACTCCAAACTGGTTTGCAACCGACCGGTAGCAGTCAGGAGTTGCCATCTTCCAGACAGCAATCGCAACACGCTTCTCCACGGTTAGGGCTGACCTCATGTTGGTGTCTTTACGTCGCAGAGCAGGGGCCAACTCTGAACACAGTTCCAGAAAGGTTGCTTTCCGCATTCAAAAGTTCTGTACCCACTGCTCGTCATCCCACAGCTGCATAACAATGCGATCCCACCACTCTGTGCTTGTCTCTCGCGACCAGAAACGGCGTTGCACCGTGTGCAGATGATCGGTGAAGGAGCTGAGCAAGGCAGTGCTGTTGCTCTGCATGGCATCGATCAGCCCCTGCTCCTCAGCGTCCTTGTCTGAGTTGGAGCTCATTGCATACTGAGCAACCAGCTGAGATTATTTAGAATGCTGAAAGCGACAGTGGAGATCAGAGCAGGATCCATGCTGTCGCTGTTGTGATTGCTCGCAAGTAGTGCGTCACTGCACTGTTGAAAATAGGTGCGAGTTGCTATTGGCAATGAGGAAGACGCAAGGGGAACACAGTGCACCACGGGAAACTGAGATTTTACCCATGGCGCTTTGCGTTCCTTTCCTTCATCCCATGATTCCAAGCACAGATTGAGGGAAAATTGAACTGTGGGATAGGTGCCCAGAATTCATTGCGCTACACCGCGATATTGCAAAGAATTCTTTTGCGTTACAAGGAGCGACGTGTGTATGCGCTATCCCGCAATAAAGGTCACGTGTTTTTTATAGCGCGATTGCCATGTTGCGCTTTAATCTGATTGTGTGTACATAGCCTAAGAGCTACAAGCACTATTTGACCAGCCCAATCCTTGTTAAAAGATAGAGCTGATTACTAATCAGATACTGCTTGTAACTCAGGCATCCATGTCCCCCCTCTCTCCCAACTGAGAATCAATCTGGCATGGCATCTGAACCCCAGTACTCCTTAGTGAGTTCAGTTCAGTCATTTCCAAGATCCAACCAATGACTAAATTGGTATAACACTGTGTTACTAGCAACTGACAACTGGGAGGGTGTTGGGAAAATTCAGGGTGGGGATGTAGGGAAATCCCTGCTTTTAACCCATTGTGGATCACATCCAGTTTTGTATACGTCACGTGGCAAAAAAAAAAAAAGGTGTAAAAAAAACAGTAAAAAAGTGTATGGACATTATAATTAACAAATAAAGGAGGGATAAAATTAAAGATGGCTCAAATCTAGTGTGTAGCTGTCAGAATTTTAAAAAAGTAAACACCAAACTTCAATAAAATTCATAAAGTTTGAGACTCTGGCCCCCTCAAAAATATTAAAAAGCAAAAGGAACTAAAAAAATAAAACAACTTACTAGAAGTAATTGGATGTACACCACATGCCTCTGCAGCAATTTGCAGGCAGAGAGAGCAAGGAAAAATGCTTTCACAGGCTGTGCCTAATGCTTTCCCTGCAAGAAAGGAGGCAAAGAAAGATTTTTGTGGAGCTATGGGAAAGATTTTGTGGAGCTCCCCCCCCCCCCCCCGCCTATAATAAAATTTGCCCATGGAAATAGATTTTATTTGTATTAATTTCTAACATGCCATAAACAAGGAACTGAGTCAGCAATCCCCAGTGATTTGTCATGGCATTAGAAGTCCCTAAAATACTTTCTACTCATTGAGAGGATAACACACAGGCCACTGGGCAGTATTTACAGAGCTAGGATGTCACAAGGAATGACTGCACTACACTGGAATATGTGGGCTCTTATTTTTTGCTGCGTCCATTGTGATCAGCTCTAGGAATATTACCCTATGAAGACTTGCTGTACCTAAATCAATAGGGAGAATATTATCAAGCACAGTTACTAATTTTATTTTGTACTAGTAAAAAACAACCGGGTCATGAAGTAATGCCACTTTGGCGATGTGATGATATGAAGTCTCCTCGGTTTAAAGACTAACTTCAGAACCTTATTCAGCTCCTGCCTTTTACCAGCTTACAAAAGCAGAAGATGCAATTGTAAAGCTAAAAATAAATGCGAGAGACAAGGGAGGAGTGGGAGGTAATATCTTTTATGGTACCAACTTCAGCTGGTGAAAAGACAAGCTTTCAAGTTACACAGAGCTCTGCAGACCTGAAGAAGAGCTCTGTGTAGCTCTAAAGCTTGGCTCTTTCACCCAGAGAAGTTGGTCCAATATTACAACCTTTTCTTTCTTATATCCTGGGACCAACACAGCTACAACCACACTGCAAACAAAAATGAATGTTGCACCCACTCATCCAAAATAACATTAGGTTAGGGTCCTCTTTCACCAATGCATTTATCATCTCTATTAGCTTGTATCAGACTCCACTGACATGCTTATATAATGGGTCACCCTGAGAAGGCCAGTTTTCTGAAATACATTGCTCCAAGAATCACAATTCAGATCTTTGCTAATACAACACAACCAGTGCTGAAGGAACCTGCATTTATGGAGAAATGGAAAAGTTGTCCATCTGGCCAATACTGCCTACGTCCGTCCCCCACACAAAGATTCCTATCATTCCTATGTAGGGAAGGAAAGGTCAGCTCCCTCCATTATAGTGTCTCTTCCCTGGACCCTCAGCTCCCAGCTCCACGGAAATGCTAGCAACTTGGGTCCGTATCCACTTGCCAGGGAGGAGAAATCCCCTCTTTAGGGTACCTCTGTCGACTGCAGCGACTGTGTTTTACTTCAAATTCACACAGTGAAACTTTGTGTTAAACAGCAAATTCTTCTTTTCCTCAACTTTACACCTACCCAGAAGAAGGACACAGACTAGCTGCAGCTGGCAACTCTCTGCTGTAACAGCCACTCTGAGCCTGACATTGCTACGTGAAGGATGACCTCAAACTCTTCCTCGCTGTCCATCCATAACCACAAAAACAAGCTATTCCACACAGAGACCACAGGTCGGGTGAAGCTCTGGCAGACTGGTGCCTTCAGAACCGTGCAGTTAGAGACCAAGGCCAAGTCTACACTGACTGTGGCAAATGAAGACTCGCTCAATTGACCCAGAAGTCGATGTAGTAATTCCCTCTCCCGCTCCCCCAAGAAGAGTAGTGATAAGTTGAAGGGAGGGCATTTCCCTTTGACTCAGTGCAGTGGAGATGTCATGGTAAGTAAGCATTAGGAAGTCAAAGGGAGATACACAAGTTATTTTACATAGCTTGCGTATCACCCTTCGACAGCTGCCAAATTCCATGGCCAGTATCGACCTGTCCAAGATGTTGTGCCAGAGACATGGTGTAACTAGGAGGATGGCCCTGCCTCCTGTCAATCCCCAGGACCTGAGTGGTTAAAGGGCAGATTCATTGTGCATCTTGCAGGGTATGTTCTCTTCTCTCCTAGCTTCTGATATAAGCCTCTATCTATCCTACACACGATCAGATTATCGCGCATTAAAGCTCATTACCGCGCGATAGCAACAACGGCGTACACACGTGCAACAGGGCTCTTGCGCGTTAAGTGCCTTGTTGTCACGCAATCCAACAACCACTCCGACGAGAGTGGTAACAGCTGTTGCGGATCATATATTGCGCGTTTGAGCTCGTGTGTACGCTTACCGCGCATTGACTGGAGTCCGGAACTGTCCCAGCATTCCCAAGTCGTCCTCTCTGGTCTCCCCCCCCACCCGCTCTGTGGCCGTGACGAAACTGTCCCCGCCCTGCCCCGAACTTATTCCCGGGATTTTCAAATTTCAAGTCTGTTTCACTTCCTGCTCTCTTCCTCGTGGAGTGTGTTTGTGCTCCGATCATCAGTAGCAATGGCGGCCCGCCGTGGAAGACGCGCACCCCTTTGGAGCACGGCAGAGGTACTGGACCTGATCAGCATCTGGGGAGAGTCCGCCGTGCAGGCGCAGCTACGTGGCAGCAGGAGGAATTATGACACATTTGGCATAATTTCTCGGGCCATGTCAGAGAGAGGGCATGATAGAGACACAGTGCAGTGCAGATCAAAGGTGAAGGAGCTCAGAATTACCTATCACCGAGCGAAGGAGGGAAACCGCCGTTCTGGATCAGCGCCTGCAACATGCAGGTACTATAAGGAGATAGAAGCCATCCTCAGCGGGGACCCCACAACCACTGCCAAAAGTCCCGTGGACACTTCAGCCCCTCCTCGTCCGGTGATTGCCAGAGCCGAGCAGGATGAGGACGTTGTTGAGGAGGAGGAGGAGGAGGAGGAGATGGAGGATGACACGGAGGAAAGCGCAACCGCGTGTAGCCAGGAGCTCTTCAGCAGCCCCGCTGAGACGTCCACCCAAGGCTTGAACTGCAGCTTGTTCTCTGAGGCGGCAGAGGGGGGTTCAGGTAAGTTTCTCCTTCATTCAGCTCTGCTCCTGCTAAAATATCATTGTCTGGGGTGGGGGTGCTTGCGGGTCCCCGCTGTGCACGCTATTTACTCTGCATTCATTAGCAGGGCATCAATACAAGCAGTGATTGTAAAATAATCATCTGCATTTAGGTCAGAAAAGGTTTCCTCGATGTACCTCCAGAGCCTAATACTCAGGTTAGATGGGAGAGCGTTTGTGTCTGCGCTCCCAAAGACGGACACTCTGCCTCTCCAGCTGCAAAGCACAGCCCTGGGAACCATGGCAGCACACAGTGCAGCAGCATACGGTCCCGGCCTGCTACCGGCGGCATGTAGGAGATGTATTCTAGATGGAAGGGGCACTCTGAGGAGAGGGATATTGGGTTCCATCTGTGTGCCCTCTTCCGATTCTTAGCCCCCGGTAAGCCGTCTACTAGAATGTACCTTGTCTGCTTCAGCGCAGCGTAGTGTGTTGACCGCCCTGTACCTTCCAGTGGAATGTGCTACTGGAAGGTTACATTGGCTATCTATGCTATGTGTTAACAATGTCTATATTGTTATTTTTGTATTAGAATTGAGCTTCACAAGGCCGGTGTCTACCCCAGCTGACCGAATGAGAAACATTAGGCGGCGTTCTCGAAGAAACAGGGAGGATATGTTTAATGACCTGCTGAAAGCAACACAAGAATCCGCAAGGGAGAATAGAGCCTGGAGAGAAGAATCCCAGCAGAGGAGGCAGAAACACAGGGACGAACTGATAAGCGTCATGAAGGAGCAAACAGAACTGCTAAAGAACATGATAGCTTTGCAGTCCCAGGCGATAAATGTCCGGGCTCCACTCCAGACAGTTCAGCCGTGTATGCCTCCCACACACCGCAGTCCCTCAAAGCATTTCTTTGAAGGCCACCCTCCACCCCGGTACAGGACAACATCCAGCCCCCCCCCCCCAAGCTACTTTTACGAGACCCGGAGCTACACCAACCTGTAACCCCACCCCCATCTTTCAGGTTTCAATAAAAACAGTAACAAATACTTTGAAGAATGCATTTATTTATACACATTATTGAAATGATCCTAAGGTGCACCTCATGCGTCATGGAACTTAACTAGGGAAGGGCATCATTGAAATGCTCCCTGAGTGCCTCCCTTATGCGAGCAGCTTCTCCTTGTGCCACCCTAATACTCCTAGTGGCTGGCTGCTCGAATGCTTCCTCGAGGCGCTGTGCCTCCGTAGCCCACGTAGGGGAAAACTTTTCTCCCCTACTTTCACAAATGTTATGGAGGACACAACATGACGCAATCACGGCAGGGATCTGGTCCTCCGCCAAGTCCAGCCTCCCATACAAACAGCGCCAGCGCCCTTTTAAACGGCCGAAGGCACACTCCACAGTCATTCTGCAGCGGCTCAATCGGTAATTGAACCGCTCCTTGCTGCGATCAAGGTTCCCGGTGTAGGGTTTCATGAGCCATGGCATCAGTGGGTATGCTGGGTCTCCGAGGATGACTATGGGCATCTCCACCTCCCCCACTGTTATTTTTTGATCAGGGAAAAAGGTGCCCCCTTGCAGCTTCCGGTACAGACCAGTGTTCCTGAAAATGCGGGCATCATGCACCTTTCCCGACCACCCAGCATTGATGTCCATGAAACGACCCTTGTGATCCACGAGTGCTTGCAGCACCATGGAGAAGTAGCCCTTCCTGTTTATGTACTCCGTCGCGAGATGGTCTGGAGCCAAAATAGGGATGTGTGTGCCGTCTATGGCTCCCCCGCAGTTAGGGAATCCCATGGCAGCAAAGCCGTCCACAATCTCTCGAACATTGCCCAATGTCACTGTCCTCCGTAGCAGGATGCGATTGATGGCTTGGCACACTTGTGAGAGGGCTAATCCGACGGTGGTCCTCCCGACTCCAAACTGGTTTGCAACGGACCGATAGCAGTCGGGAGTCGCCATCTTCCATACAGCAATCGCAACACGCTTCTCCACAGTTAGGGCTGACCTCATGTTGGTGTCTTTCCGTCGCAGGGCAGGGGCCAACTCTGAGCACAGTTCCAGAAAGGTTGCTTTCCGCATTCGAAAGTTCTGTACCCACTGCTCGTCATCCCACAGCTGCATAACAATGCGATCCCACCACTCGGTGCTCATCTCTCGCGACCAGAAATGGCGTTGCACCGTGTGCAGATGATCGGTGAAGGAGCTGAGCAACGCGGTGCTGTTGCTCTGCATGGCATCGATCAGCCCCTGCTCCTCGGTGTCCTCATCTGACTCGGAGCTCATTGCGTACTGAGCAACAAGCCGAGATGTATTCAGAATGTTGAAGGCGACAATGGAGATCATAGCAGGATCCATGCTGTCGCTGTAGCGATTGATTGCAAGTGGTGCATTGCGTCACTGCAATGTTGAAAATAGGCGCGAGTTGCTATTGGCAACGAGGAAGACGCTAGGGGAACACAAAGCACCATGGGAAACTGAGAGTTTACCCATGGCGCTTTGCGTTCCTTTCCTTCATCCCATGATTCATAGCGCCGATTCAGGGAAAATGGAACGATGGGATAGGTGCCCAGAAGTCATTGCGCTCAACCGCGATAATGCGTGTAATTTTGTTGCGTTGCAGGGAGCAACGTGTGTACGCGTTGTCCCGCAATAAAGGTCACGTGAGTTTTGTAGCGCGATTGCCTTGTTGCGCTTTAATCTGATCGTGTGTACATAGCCCCAGACTGAAAGGAATATCCTAACACAGCGGGCCAGATTTACTTTTTATTGTTACCCCATTTATGGGTAAAGATGTTGTGAACAGCTAGACTGAGAACCGTAGGGAAGAGGTGTTCGACGGTCATAGGTATGGCATCTCTTAATCAATTAGCCTGTGAAGTACTGTATAATGGTTGTCATCTGCTCTGGAATCATTACTATCCAAAGGGAGCACATTCAGGGACAATATCACTGCATTGCCCAACATCGATGGCAATGATGCTGTGACCCTGTAGGAAGAAGAACTCTCTTATGGAGAGTGTTCATTCAGAGAAGGTGTCAGATCTGCCTCTCTAATGGTGGCAAGGGAAGAAATTTAAAAAGGTAGTCAGAGGTACCTTCTGTTACTGGGTTAACTCCATTTCATTCTGTCTATGATCCCAATTTCCATCTTCAGATATAACTCTGGTCTGTGTTTTTAACCAGGAGAAATGAGTGTGCACGTGGACAAATGCCTTAGATGGGAGGGTGTGAACAACCATTGTCTCCTTAATGGCTCATCAGGATACTCCCTGGGACCATATCACCTGATAGATTCCTTAACATTAAGGAGACAATGGTTGTTCACACCCTCCCATCTAAGACATTTCTCCAGAATGACACAAGTTAAAGTATGGATATAACATCAAATTCTTAACTTCTAATCGAAATAGAATTCCTAGACATAAACTATATAATCATTCCCAGCAAATTACTACCTTTCTATTGATACCAAACATGACATAGTTCCTATGGATTATAGCATTTATGAGATATTCATAGAAAATAATATCATAAATGCTTCCCTAAATCCAGACAGCGTCACACACAGGGCTCTGCCTTGCCAGGGTCCCTGTACCCCTTTGCCCCATTGTACACAGAGGGTGCCCCCCCTGCCACCGTGGACCTGCCCAAGGTCCCCCTAGCCCCACAAAGTCGACTAGAGTATCCAGTGTGGACGCTCTAGGTCGACTTTGTAAGTTCCCCTTTAAGTCGACTTTAATTTTAAGTGTAGACACACCAAGTCGACTTAACTAAGTTGACTTAAAGTCGACTTAGTTAAAGTTGACTTAAAAGTGCAAGTGTAGACATAGCGAAGGAGAGACAGAAACCGTTGGTGAAGCTAGCTTTATTAGACAGCAGAGCCCTGCGTTACCAGCTAAGGTGAAATGCATGAGCTTACTTGGAGAAAATCTGTTTTTCTCCCAAAGAAGCTGCATTTTTTCATCTATTTCCCAAAGCCTCTGACTTACTATGTTAACACAAGACACTTCAATAAATAACACACAGCTCTAATATAGTGTTTTTCATCAGTTGATATCAAAACTCTTTCCAGCAGTATCATTATTCCCCTTTTACAGATGGGGAAAATGAGGCACAGAGAAGTGAAATAACATGCCTAAGGTTCTCTAGCAAGCAAAGCTGGGAATAAAACTCAGGTCTTCTGAGTCCCAGTCCACTGCTTTAGCCTCTAGTTTAGATAAAGAATTGACTGGATAATACTTAAAATACTGGAACACGGACCATTTGTTTCAAGCAAAATTTTTCTCTAACCAATCTAACATTTTCAGTTTCCTCCTGGTAGTAAGAGCATTTCAAGGCAGTTCAGTGGAAACACATCATAGGCCATGAGTTTGAAGATCAAGATGTGACAGCATGGGATGATAACTTTTTAAAAGGTCAATAGCAAAGCTTGTTATTTCTTAAAAAAGCCATTGAAGCAGACTATATGTGCTGTAGACTGAACTATAACACACAAATTCATATTAAAATATAATATTTGGACAGCAGCTCCTCCTCTATCTACAACAGCTGAATTTAGGTTGTGAGCTAGATTACGCTTCATTTGCATTTTTACAAAAGAGGAGATAACTGCATTGAAGTTATTGGAGTAAAACCAATGCAAGTAAAAGCAGAATCAAACACTGTGCAATTATGCTTCAGCTGCTGACTTCATAAGCACCTGTAATGAGATGGAGCGCTGCATTCTCTCCTCACTTGTGACTGGAAACACCACTGGTTCTGTACAACTCATTATTCATTACATTTATTATTTAATTGACTACACATTTGTTCAGTGTGCCCAGTTACCCATTACTTACTAATGTACACACAGGGCTTGATTTATCACCACAGGACAACTGTGCCCCAAAAGGGGGTTCACTCCTGGGGCCTGACAGGTGCTCTTTTCAGTGTCCCCTCTCCCCCTGCAGGAGGTCAGCTTTAAAAAGCACATGGGGCTCTTGAGGAGATGCTGACTGGGGAATGTGCTGAACACAGTCCCTGGGTCCTTGACTACATCTCTCTCTTGGCCAGTGCCATCAGCTTTTGGAGCTGGTACTCCCTAGGTCTATGCTCTCCAGTAATGCTCTCTCAAGTAATGTTGTAGAAATTTTATCCTCTCAACCCCTGCAAGATTTTTTGCCACCAGGATGACATGCATCTGGCATCCACCAGCAGAATCGAGGACTGAACCTGGCCCACTGTTTGCAGATAATTTTAAAGAATGTCCCTCAAAATAAAGAGGCAGCACTTATCCCAATTGTCATTTCTTCTCCTCAGAAACTCTGGGAAAGAGAGACCAGCCTTATGGTGTGCCTGCAGGATTACCAAATGGGGTCTGTTAGACAGGAGAGAAAAGTGAATTTGAGAGTTGAAGACTTTCCCCTCAGAATGCTATCAGCCCTATATGGCTATATTTAGGGACTGTTGGCCTAGGTGAGAGTGCCTACCCCCAATACTGTGGCAGTTCATGGAAAGAGAACTGTTCCAAAGGGGGAGCTGTGTTAGTCTATTGCAGAAAAACAACAAAGTCCTGTGGCACTTTTAAAGACTAACAGATTTATTTACCACATGACCTTTCGTGGGAGAAAATCCCACTTCGTCAGATGCTTTGAAGATGGGAAACTTACAGAATGGGAGGAAATTAAATGCAGGGGAGTGTATGACATAGGATCAAGTCAGGCTGTAACAGCAAATCAAAGTAGATGTTAGGATTCAAACACTGGGGAACAGCACATAGTGGAAGGTGAGGTCAAATCACCTGTTGTAATGAGAGAAAAATCCATAGTCCCTGTTTAACCCCCAGGCAACTAAGTCGAATTTGCATATAAATTCGAGTTCTGCAGTTTCTCTTTGAAGCTGTGATTTGTTATTAATCTGTTTCAACACAGCTATTAGCAAGTCATCAATGGAGTGAGCAGAGAGATTGAAGTGTTCCCCTATTGGTTTTTTAGTGTTGCAATTTCTGATGTCAGATTTGTGTGCATTTATTCTTTTGCACAGACACTGTCTTGTTTGTCCAATATATAAGGCAGAGGGGCATTTCCGGCACACGATGGCATATCACATTGGTGGATGAGCAGGTGAATGAGCCCTTGATGGAGTAGGTGGCTCGATTTGGTCCTGTGATGGTGTCTTCAGTGTAGATATGAGGGCAAAGTTGGCAGCGTGGTCTGTTGTAGGGATATGTTCCTGCTTTAATGTTTCTGTTGTTTGATCTGTAGTTGCTGGTGAGTATCCATTTAAGGTTGGGGGGCTGTCTGTAAGCAAGGAGAGGTCTGTCTCCCAAGGCCTGAGAGAGTGAGGGATCATCTTGTAGAATAGGCTGTAGATCTTTGATGATGTGTTGAAGAGGTCTGACTTGGGGGTTGTAGGTGGCGACCAATGGCGTTCTGTTGTTTTTTTTCCTTGGGCTTCTCCTGTAGTAGTTGACTTCTGGGTACCCGTCTGGCTCTGTCAATCTGTTTCTTCACTTCTGCAGGAAGGTACTGTAGTTTTAAGAATGTTTGAGAGAGATCCTGAAGGTGTCTGGCTCTGTTTAAAGGATCAGAGCAAATGCGGTTATATCTCAGGGCTTGACTGTAGACAATGGATCATGTGGTATGTCTTGGATGAAAGCTCGAGGGATGTAGGTAACTATAGCGATCAGTAGGTTTTTGGTGTAGGGTGGTGTTTATGTGTCCATCACTAATTTGCACTGTAGTGTCCAGAAAGTGGATCTCTTGTGTGGAGTGTTCCAGGCTAAGTTTGATTGTGTTGTGGAAATTGTTGAAATCCCTATGGAAATCTTCAAGGGCATCCTTACCGTGGGTCCAGATGATGAAGATTTCATCAATGTAGCGTAAGTAAAGTAAACTAGAGAACTGGTGTCTTATATAAGCAGCAATGAAAAGCCACTTGAAGAAAGAATTAGATACATTGTTTATATACAGTGAGATGTGCAATGATCTGTATAAAAATACAGGTAGCTAGCTCCCTGTTATGAAGAGCTCACAATACACACAGGAGAGGAGCTGCTTTTCATATGAGAGTATACTCAGATGTACTACAGTTCTTCAGTTTTGAAATTTATTTCAGAGCTCATTAATATGTCAGAATGACAATGGTAAAAATGCTAAAACCCAGAGCCCAAGTCACGTCATCTTCCTGTGCATGTGTTTCACTTTCTGCAAAATGGAGATAAAGTTACTTCCTTCCTTTGATGTCTAACGATGAAAAGCACTACATAAGAGCTAGCTGTTACCATTAGTATGGTCATCACCCCAAGTTATTAGCCCCAGAACTGGTACAGCAGAGAGAACGGCAGCACAGACTACCACAGAAATGTACCACCACCAACAATGAAAGAATCATTTAGTCTTCTATCTTCATTCAGTCATTGGCTTCATTGCTCAGATTGCCAAAATGTAGGCCACTTAGGTCAATTGTGTTCTTGGTTTTTGTTATGAGACACCTCTTCAGTGAGAACTGTACTAAGACCAATTCACTTGACCCAGGGCACCAAACCACCAATAGATAAATTCAATTGCAGCAACTTTGACCTGGTGTGGAGATGATCAAATAATCTGAGGGGGAGGGAAGGAATCATACACACAGAAGGTTGCACTCCTCTCTTTAGAAGAATGAAGAGAGAAAAATACTTTTTATTCTAGACTACTGTGTTCTTTAGTTTTGTGCAGGATGCATCATGGTGATGAGTGCTATATAAAAACCTACAGCAGAAGGGAAATACTCCCACAGATGTTTATAGACCCAACCGACATTCATTCCCTTTATATTTTTCATTTGATACATTTATTTCATTAATGAGCTGGGATTAGAATTTAAAAAGAAACCCTACACATGCATATAAAACCATTAAGGATTCATAGTCACAAAACTATGCTATTCACAATTTACAAAAGATATGCTGGCACATTACTTCATACCAATATTCAGTTGGCTGCAAGCATTCTGGAGGTTGGGAACTCAAATGTTTGGAGAGGATTCTGAACTGCCCATGATTGCATTATTTATTTTTACCCTTTTGAATATCTTAAATGAGAAATGAAAGTGGTGGAGCAGATGTGCCTATCATAGCTTAAATGTGCTTAGGAAATGTTACACGAATTATGGGAGGTTAATGTGCAAAACAAAGCAACACTATATAGACACAGAAAATCACAGACTTTTAGGAAGATATACACATCCACATAATCTTACATAGAGTTCTTCTTTTAATGACTTTTGAAACCTATACTTTTCAGCATGTTTTTTAGATTATTTTAGAAGAGACTGAATTTGCATGATTTGTAATAGCACTGAAGGCCACAGCTGAAATCTAAAAAGCTTTTAGCTCAGGATATGATCAGCTGGAAAGCAGAGTCAAACACCTCACTTCCAAAAAGAGAACTCAATGCAATGCCCTCAATTTCTGTTGGCAATAGTCTACTACTAAGGCTAACTTTTACATATCAGTACTGAAATCTTGTGCTACAAATTAAAATCCTGACCACGCAAATCCTTAAATATGTACAAAGTGAGCTGCGTATATATGTGAAGATTTGGAGTTGTACTGACCTATAAATTGTTGATTTGTACATGAACATAAATAATGAATATCTGAACTTATAATTTTATTCATATATGAACTGTAAAATGATATTTTGCTTATTCATATGCAGAAGTATAATCAACATAATATTTTATACTTTCCAGCAAATCTTTCTCCTTTTCATATACAGACTTCTAGAGAGAGGGATATCATAAACTTTAGTTAACAATCAGAGCATATTGTATCAATGGTCAACTTTAGAGGACCCCATACAATTAACATTCAAGATGTGAACCCTTTACCTTCTATATTATTGTTCTTGTGACATGGAACTGAAGAAATGTGCATGATGAAAATTGGGGAGAAGATGTTTTATAATGGCCATTAATTATACTGTGAACTATCCTTGAGCAACAGCTTTGCAATTAGCGACAGCCTTGTACTGGGAGTACTCTAGTCATGTCCTGTTTTTAAAATGATAGGGTTTGACACACAACACTGCACTAATTTTGCCGGTAGAGTTAGTTGTGCATTTCTTCAGCAATAGCTTGAGAGAATATTTTGAATACCATGCAAGATTATGTAATGAAGCTTGCTATTGTCTAAGCCTTGTTCTGACCCTGTTTTAAATGTGGAACACACAAAACCAGAGGGAAGAACTCAGACTCGGACACGGACTCACACACACACACACACACACACACACACACACACACACACACACACAAGTAAGTGACAACTCAAGCACATTTGAGTCAACTCATGGCTGGCTAGAAGTCTACATATAAAGATATCCAAAGGAAACTGAAGGCAGATTAAATTGAATAGAGTGGAGCCCAAGGGAAGATAACCGCATGAAAGGTGTGTGGTAAAGAAGACGGAGAGATTCGAAACCTTTGTAAGACTTAGTGTCTGAGTACATCTTAGGACATGGATGTCTGCCAATGGCAAACTCCTTTGTCCTTCAGTGAACAAAATGGCGGTTCAATGATAATTACAGAAATATTAGTGCCAAATAGCTGAGGAACATCTGTTGTGAAAATTCAGTATTTGGTTAGAAAATTTCTCTTCTCTTAGGGTTTGTCTACACTCGATAGTTAATACAGACTAAGGTAGGAAGTGAATTTAAAGTTCAGTAGTTATTCCTGAATAACTCCATACATGGACATTCTTATTCTGGAATCAGTGTGTCTACACATGGTATTAATTAGGAACAGTTAATCAAGAACAACACCTTCCATACGGTAGACAAGACCCTAGGTATAGAGGGATGTACTAAGAGGTGCCCATTCTTCATGCTTTAATCCTCAGGTAAGAAAATGGCTTTAAGACTTCTTTAATTGTTAATTTTCATGTTGCTTTCTGGCATATATTTTCTAGTTATACTTCTAGAATCTTATTAATCAAGAGTTTAAAAAAACCTGGGAGTCAATATACAAAGAAGCAGATTAAAAAACCCCGTGAAAGGAGACTGGAATACCTCCTTGCATCTGTTACCGTAGTAACACAATCAGGCAACAAGCCTCACTCCCCCAAAGTAACCAAATTCTCTATATTTAATAGCCAACATTGAGGAAACAGTTCTGAGGCTACACTTCTTTGCCTTGAGAAACATAATGTGACCAGTCAGGGTTGAATTTCTGTCTGAGGAATAAGACTCTGACTAGAATTATTAGGGTGCTGGTTTCACTGAGGCCACCTTTTACCAGTATGAGACAGAGTAAACAGAGCTTCTTTATCTACTGGGTTAAGGATTAAATGTAGCTTCAGTCATGAAAATGTGGGTTAGATTTCTTACATTTCCTTTTTCTCCTTTCCCGTTTAGTGTTCCCAATTCCATAATTTATACCATCTATGAAAACAGCTTGTACAAAGTCTGCCTCATTTTGATACATGTTTGTGCTGCTTATTTTTCCTTGAGTGGAACAGAGAGAAACTCCAATCTGTTGTTGTTCTCTCTAGGATTCCAGAGGCACCAGGAGCCAACTGCTCAAACTTCAGTGATCTACTTCTTGGGTGCATCTGGAGGCTTTGGAACCAAAACTGTTGAAGTGGTTGCCACAACATGAGCCAAACCATCTTTGGCTTAGAGGAGTCCAAGACAAAAGATGGCCCTTCTGGTGTAACTGGAAACTCTCCTTCAAGAAGATCTACAAGCACTGCGAGAAGGCTAGATCTAATTATGAAGGATTGTGTTTCCTTTGAAATAACTGGAAACTATCAAATATCTTTGTCACAAAGTACTGGTTTCCTTTTATTTATACCCACACACATAGATAGCTAGATAGATTTTCCCAAACTTTTATCTCTATCGTCTACAAGATCAACAATGGTTAAAACAGTCTGGTAAAACACTGCATTAGTATTAGTAATTAAAAATTATGAAGGTGGGAGACAAAATGCCTTTCAAAAGCATGTATCTGAAATTTCCTTCAATGATGCAGAAAAAGTATCTATTCACCCTTTAAACATGAGGGTTGATTGATTAGGACATACAGTACTATGCAGGACTTCTGGCTTTTGTTGAAACATTTGTTCTCAAATAAGAGTATTGGTTAGAAATTTAAAATGGTTTCATTTAGTTTTTATTTAGTCCTCATGGTCCTTTTACAGTTTTTATACTGTAACTGTTCATTAACTGTATTAACTGTTCATTAACATATACTGTATACTGTTCATTAACTTTTGTAATTAAAACACCTAAATTTTCCTCCATCTTTTAAATCAAATTATAGAAGGTAATCAAAGAAAATCTTCTATCAATTGGATTAAGAACCAATTCTTAAATGAGATCCAAATAACTGCAATACTCTTGATTTTTATTATTGGAATTGAATATTAAAAGGCTTATTAGCATGCTATTAGGAAAGTAATTCTTTAAAAAATATGTCCTATATGGCATTTCTACTTTTTGCTGTTGAATCATAAATTATATGGTACACCTCATTCCTCAACAACAGTGCATTTGAATCAAACCCATTATCACCGTGTTCTGTTGCCTAGAGACTGTAAATTTGAAATTTAATGCATTTTAGATAGACACATTTAAATTACAAATAAAAACCCAACAGTTCTTCAAATAATATATATACAGAAAATGGATTGTTATAGTCTACTATTGTATGCCTCATTAGAAGAAGGACAAGCTTACTTTTTTTGGGTAAGATATTTTATGTTCAGTGGTACCAAGCTTTATGAAAATGCTCCCAAACCTACCTGCTCCCATGCAAATACATGTTGATTGAAGTAGAACTGAATCTGTTCATTAGCAATGTTGATACACAGTTGTTCAAAAGAATTTTTTTTGAAATTTTCAAAGCCAAAGATATCAAGAATCCCAATGTTCAGCCCATCATCATTTTCACTGAAAAGATTAAAAAAGCTGTTTATATTTTTATCTCAGTTATTTTACATAATGTCTAACTTCATTATTTCTTCAAGAAAATAGATAATAGGCCACATTTATCACTGATCCTGGGATGAAGTTTTCCCAATCAGATCCCTCTTAACAGAATGATCAATTCTGATATGAAACACAACATATGAATATAACATATGTAAACCTAAGGATAACTGTATGTGCCAAGCACGATTTATTTACTACAAACATGGATGAACTCAGCTGGTTAATAAAAGTAGGATTTTCAATTTTAGGTTTAAACCAATATTTAATCCTTTTCAGCCTATCATAAAAAAGCATACTATGGTGCACATAAAACACACTGTTGCTCTCTGTTGTTATGGTGGTAAAACTGGCTTATAATTTGATATCTTTATCTTCAGATTATTTGCTTGTGATGCTTAGCACTGATTTTTCAAAATTTATGTACCTAAATTTATGTACCTATGATGTACCTATTTTTTATGTACCTAAATACCTGTTTTAAATATTAAGCACTGAATTATGATAGGAATTTACATGTGTAATGAGGTACATGCCATAAGTATTTAGAAGCCTAGCTTTAGGCACTGAAGTTTGAAAATTTGACCTTATATGTTACTAGCAAAAAATTTGAAGGAAATGTACCTGATAAGTAATTACAGGAACTTAGCAAGTAATACCTATTTTATTCACACAGAAACAAGGATCAGTTCTATGTTACTTGTACACTGCAGGTGGCACTTTAGGTAACACATATGGATCCTTGTCCTTTCCCCTTCTATAGGTGAACAATGCTTGTTCCAGTGGTTTGGAGCCCTCAAGACCTGCTCAATGGCAGAGTGATGGTATATGTCCATACATTAGCAGTGCTGTTCCATCTGTCTTGTGTTTCGATTTAATAATCATTGATTAAAATCTGTTACTGAGTATTTGAAAAATTAGATGGCTCTTATGACTACAATACTGTAGCCTTGGATTCCCCCTCATGTTTCTCAAATGTAAATATTTTTATCTGGCAAATCTGCATTAAGTGAAGAATATTAAATATTCTGAATCAGGCAGTTTTAAATTCTTCCCACCTCCTTTTCACCCAACCGCCATGGAGGGCCTTGACTCACATGACTTACCAACAAAGCTGTGCCAATACTTCGCCAGACTCATTTGTATTCCCATCCCCTATTCTTTGTCTGTTTGGGTCTAGAGTGCAATCCTTTCAGGGTATGAACAGTGCTTTCCCATGTTTGTAAAACACCTAGCACAATGAGGTTTTAAACCTGATGGAACTTTGGGCACTATTGTAATATATATAAATACTTAATAATAATACCAGAAGAATGGGTGCAAAAGAGATCAGAATATGGCCTAATTCGTCTACAGATGAATGCTAGAGTTGGGCCTAAGTGTTATGAGTAAATCATCTGAAGGGAAAATATCTGGTACATAACTTCAGTAGGTTTACTCCTAATTCACATGAAAATAACTGGGATCAGAATTTCACCCAGTTAATCTATAGAGAAATGACATGATACTAGTATTATGGCTACTTACTACATGTCTATTGCATACTATTAATTAAAAAAAATGAAATGATGAGGAATGATTATCATAGGAACAAAGACTATCAGAAGGAGGGAGATTTTTAAGAGCTAAATGTTATGGATCTGAACAGGCTAATAGAATATTTTATCTCATGAATGTTCAGTTCCAGCTCTTCTATAAAACATATAGGCTATGTCTACACTGGCAAGCTAGTTCGAATTAAGGAAGCTTAATTCGAACTAACTAAAGCCATGGCTACACTAAGCTTTAATTAGTTCGAATTAAGGGCTTCCTTAATTCGAACTAATAAATTCGAATAGGCTATTTGAAGTTAGGGTTAATTCGAACTAGTTAGTTCGAATTAACCAGTGTGGCCATGTTAGTTCGAACTAATTGCTTAGTTCAAACTAACCGGCCCATTGAATTCAATGCAAATCGCTAATTCGAACTAAGCAAGTGCCACGAATGGCACTTGCTTAGTTCGAAATAATTTTTTCTAGTTCGAATTAAGTTAATTCAAACTAACTAAAATTAGTTTGAATTAGTTAGTTCGAACTAACTAATTCAAACTAATTTTAGTAAATGTAGACATAGCCATAGAGCATGTAGTAATATACGTCATGCATTTCACACCGCAAAGTGGTTATTTTTCTCTCCTGGAGAAAAGTCCCTTTACCTTAAAAGTTTGTCTGGCTTGAGTAAAGTATTGATGCGATTGACTATCCAACTGAACAGACGCCCATATAATGCTTTAGCCATGGCATCTCTGACATCGATAGCTTTTTCCACGGTGTTGGGACGGATAATGGTTTCCCCTCGAGTCACCACACAATGGGAAGTGAGAGCTTCTTGCAGTTCATCTGCCTGAATGCATAGCAAGGAAGCACCTAGGAAGTAAGCAGATGCACTGCTAAAAGATGTAGACAACACTCAACAGGTATATTTTTGAAGGAAGGAGATTTTTCTCAATTTCTGAGGGCATACTTGTAATAGTACAAAGTGTCACGACGAAGTGGGTTGGAGCCCACAAAAAGTTATGCCTGAAGAAGTTTGTTAGTCTTTAAGGTGCCACAGGACTTTTGATTTTTATATGAATACAGTTCTTACAGATACATCTAGAATATCCTACATGCTAAAACACTACAGAAATTTAATTTTAAATCAAAGGAAAGAGAACTCACAATTCTCGAGTGCTACTGGATTGGAAATATTGCTTTTGTCAATCATGTGCTCGGATACCACTGAAGAAAACTCAATGTTACCCACATTTAAAATCGCAGCAAGAATACTGTAGACACTTCCAAGTTCCTGAAAAGAAGATTTAAAAAAGTAGCCATTTATAGTCTTACATTGAGTACCTGAGACTGTATGACTGGTATTCTACTCTTCCATATCTTGAAGATAAGCATCTGTACTGGACCCTAATGTGTTGCTATTGACTATCTCCTAATTTACAGTGAAGCTTGGACTGTTCTCAATAGACAGGACACTGACAGACCAGATCAATGATCAAGCAGCTGAAATACATGAGACCTTATTCCAGTAAATTGATGTAATTGCCTGACAAGATTGAGAACCCCTTCTCAGGACAAGTACAGATAAATTAGCCATAATATTTCCATCATGTTCTCCTTTTTCCATAAGCAAGACCAAAGCACCCCCTCCCTTGAACCACTTCAGGTGTTTCCTCTCTGACATTTAATTCAAGCATTGTTCTTGCTTTTGAGGGTCTGCACAATCTTCTCTCTAGCTCCACCTTTTGCCCTTATTGTCTTTTACTTGTCTCACTCTGTGTTCTTCCCAGTCCTCTTTCTTTACTGCTCCTTACTCTCTTTTGTCACTCTATGCCTTCTAGCACTCTGCCTCCCAAGCTTGGAACAGTCTCATTCTTGTCCCACATAAACTCTCCTCCAGGAATACTTCTATCCCATTCTCTTCACCAGTAATTCCTCTCACCGTTCTCAAATGCAAGTTTCCAAGGCACCATATAAAGGGCAACGAGGAGCTGGGACTGTGGCTGTACCTGCTTCTGCAATAGCTTAGAACAAGATTAGCATGCAGGGAGGAGTAGACTGCATCCAATAAAGGGATGCCATAGTGGGTATGTTTCCCTTTCTCTGCATCAGCGAGTTCAAGGGCAACTCAATACCACTCCTTGCTGTGCCTGAAGGCAAGACCTAGCCTTAAGGCTGGAAGCTTCTTGTAGCAAAGTATAAATTTTACAATGGGGCTAATCCTGGGCCCACTGAAGTCAATGGGAATTATGCAGCAATGGGAACAGAATCTGATTTATATAGTCCTAATTCAGAGAAGCACTTATTCATGTCCTTAAGTCCATCCATAGTCAGGGCAACTCTTAAACACATTCT
Source organism: Pelusios castaneus (assembly GCA_007922175.1). NCBI lineage: Eukaryota > Metazoa > Chordata > Testudines > Pelomedusidae > Pelusios > Pelusios castaneus. Next base: position 8,978,889 of record ML685840.1, on the reverse strand, counting down.
TCATTTTAAGCATGCACCCAAATTTCATTTATTTCAAATTAAGCATGGGCTTAAGTGCTGTTCTGAATGGAGATTTTTTTCCTGAACTGGGGACAATGTTTGTAATCACAGTGTAGATTTTAGGTGATATATACAGTAAGTGATCTTAAATAATAATGAACAATAAATAAAATGGCTAAAGTAATAGGTAAAATAATGCTGGGATCTACACTGTAAACCTGAATATCCATCTACATATTTGATAATTTCTTGTCATTTTCTAACCAGAGTCAGCCAGTTTTAGTGTCTGTGATGAGTAATGTTAAACTAGAATTTTGGACTATTATTTTTCTTACAGAGTGCTGTAGTATTGGACAAGCATTTTATCAGATGGGCTATTCATCAGTCCACAGTGTTTCATAGCATAATATTTTATAGCCCACTGGTATCAATTATTCAGATACAATCCTTAATCACCTTTAATTGCTCAAAATATTTGTTCTTATTTTTAACACTTACAGAATTGACTCCAGCACAAATCCAATACTTAATGAAAATGACTCGTTCCAGTTACTCCAAAGCAAACTAAAAAAGCTCACTCTAAAAATCACCCTTAGGATGGCTGACTCACAGTATGTATGTTTTTAAAGTGATTATTTTCATTTCAAGCTTGTGGATGAAATAACTTGACTTTTGCTATGATGTTGAATAATGTCCATAGCAGCTGACATTTTTGTGCCCTTTTCCAGGGTAGGTGTGAAATCTGTGTTGATCTGTCTAGTACAGAATGATTATTGGGCACCCCAGGCAGTCCTTTCCTATTTCTTTGGTCATGCAGCCTTACGTAAAACAGTGTGACTTTAGGACAAAATATAGAGTGCGAAGTTACCACTATAGCATGCTAGCCGGTTTAAAAGAGAGCTTTCATAAAGCAGTTCAACTGCATTTTAATCATAACATGCAAGACCTTATGTTCAGGACTCCTGTTAACAAAAGAGGAATAGTGGACACACAGAAACTCCTCTGTGCCTAATGATGAAACACCAAAGGTAAGGGGTATAAATTATTGCACCTTTCAACAGGGGAGCCTCTTTCTGATACAGCATTTTTCTCTAGACAAAGTAGCAGTCTGTACATACCAAGCTTGATTCCTGGCATATAGATAAAGGTCTACAAATGGGGACGATGTGGAGACACACAACCCCAATGGCATGTACAATGATTCCAGAAGCTTGGGGGAACACCACTGTTATGCCCCTTCAAGAGAGTGCAGCATCCATTTCCCTCTGTACCCTGTCTTCTCTGTGAGCTGGTGTGCAAGTGGGTAAGGCAATAGCTTCATCCCCATTTTGAGAGCCTAGCCCTTCTAAGACTGGAGGAATATCCCTGTGGAGTCCTTATGCTCTCTTGTTGCTGTACAGGAGGCTCAACAAGGGAGAAAGATGCTGTATGCATCTCTTTCCCATCCACTCAGAAACTAAGCACTCCCTGTCCCACAGCCTTCAGCAAAGTGAACAGAAGATGCAAGCTGCTAGTGCTGTACACACCATGGCCAATCATATTTTTCAGTGGGCTTCCAAAAATATCAGAAGTGACACCTCTTCTTCTGACTATATAAGGTCACTGCTGTGCTCAGACGAAACTCTTATCGAATCAAATCAATGTTAAAGCATGTGGAACAGACTGGGGTAAAAGCATGCAGTATGCTTCATGACCCACAAGGAACTGTCATGAGGGTAGTTCTGCTGATGGCAGATCAGCAACCTTCATATTCCTCTGTGCCAGTTCTGAAAAGACAGAAGTATTGCTGACAGGGGGTTGTTGGGCCCTACCATCTAGTATATGGCACTGGAGTTGTGAATAAGTATCAAAAGGAAAAAGTGGAGAATGGGCTTGGAATACAAAGATGAAAATTCAGTTTCACTGCTAATGGATTTCATCTGCTTTGGCTAAAATATAGGTTTGCAGTCAGGTATGTACTGGGGCTGGTTGGAAGTTTTCTGTCAAAATTACTTTTCAACAGAAAATTGGATTTTGAGTAAATTCCCCCCCCCCCCCCCAAAGTGTCCACTTCTCATTGAAAAATTTGATATTACCCCTTAATGATGGCATGGTGAATGTTAACATGTTACCAGCCATGTATATGTTTCCCGTCCAAACTAGACCCGTGAAAAGTCTCACACTTGGCACTTTAGAAAGCTCTCAGATTTTCTCTTGTAAACTAGTATTCTATTTTTGTAGATTTGCCTTTTTTTAGTATCTCCTTCTTGTTGAACTTGCGGGTGCCAGAACCAGGCACTGATAGTGTCATACTCAGTATGCTGAGAAATATTAATAACCAGAAGTAGCAACATTATAATGCAGCACCTCTAACAATGGTATTTGAAATTCCTTGTTTCAAAGCAGCTGATGAAGGGAGCCTTAAAAAGGAACAGGCTTGTATTTATTGTAATTATGCCTTGTACAGGCCTACAAGAGAGGACCAGTGGCCTGAACATCCATGAAAAGAGAGTATGAGAAAGAAGAATGGATCAAATTAGTGGTCACTGAGAAGACTTACCCTGACATGACAGCTTTGATCCTCTCAATGTATTTCAATTATACTTGACACAGATTCATTTCAAAAACTCTAATTTAAAAAGTGAATGAAGTTTACACTAACAAGCCTAGGCTTATAAATGGCTGTAAACATTATTTTCTAACTACTTATTTTGTAAATATATATATTTTTAAAATATTCAGCTTTTTTATGTTCTCTGATTTTATACTAACTTTTTTAGTAAATAGATGCTTAAAAACTTTTAAAAGAATTAAAATGTGAAATAATATAATGACAAACTGACTATGGAATATCCAAAAATATGTAAGAATCATAACCAAAGTGAGCAACATAACAAAGGAAACTGATAGTATTTTTAGCCAAAATGAGAAAAATAGTGAAGGAAATTAGTTACATCCTTTGTATACATTTTCCTTTTATTACTTCATGTCACAGGAAGAAGCATAGGAAGGCTTAAAAAATGAGAAAGGTTGAAATGTTATCAGTACTCACCTCCATTGTAAAACCTATGACTTTGAAGCACTGCTCAATTAATTCAAATTGAGACTTATAGAAACTATTGTTCATAAAATCTTGCACTGTTCGGAGCTGTTCGTTTTGCAGATACCTGAAAGGGTTGAGGATTGAAGGGTTGAAATCCGAATGAGGCTGAGCCACTTACAACATATTGCATAGTAACCAATCCATGAAAAGAGAAACTGTGTTACCTGGGTGGCTTATACTCAGTCAATTTATAATGTGCCAGTTTTTTCTTTTCTGCTAAACCAGCATATATGTAATAAAACACATGGAAATTTTTCTCTCCCCTGAAACAACAAAAAACAATGATTTGTTTTAGTAACTAAATTGAACTGCTAGATTTATTGATGGCATTGTTTCCATGAAATGTCATCACAAATAGTGAGCCAAATATTCAGCTGCTGTAAATTGACAGAGCTCCACTGAAATCAGTGGAGTTCCCCAGTTTAACTGGCTGAATGTTTGATTCAGTGACTGTAAATAGCTCTATCCTTGTCTGTTCAAGGTTTGGGGTTTTTTTTTTGTTTTTTGTTTTGTGTGTGTGTATGTGTGTGTGTAGCCTATATCTATAAATGCAGATGATGTATAAGCTGCTAAATGCTACACTGTGGTGTTTGATACAATAAAAAAATGCTGGGTCACATCCTGGAAATTTCCCCCAACCTTAGTAAATTGTCTGTGCACAAAACTGGGTTCAAATCTTCCCTCCTGTGCAGAACTGTACTCTCTCTATGGGCTTGATCCTGCAAGGTGCTGAGAGTTTTGACGCCAATTCAGAAAAGCATTTAAGCACATATGTAAATTTAAGCATATCCCACTGACATTTAGGTAATGCCACTGACCTCATCAGTAAAGAGCAAGTCCATGGAAAAAAACCTGCTTTTATTGAACTATTTTAGGGAAAAAGGCTGATTTTATTCTGAAAAAGCCAAAATTCTGTAACTGAAATTCAGTTGTGGAAAACATTGTCAATAACAGCATTTCATAAAGCTGGACTGAACTTTAAACTGTGTATTGGCTAAATCAACAGAGAGGAAACAGAGGTAACCATTTCTCTTCCACATTGTACTTCAGGTTCCAGTCCTGTGCAGGACTTTTTAAAATCCCGCTCCCACCCATTCCTGCTATTATGGCAGTGGGTCCTGCAGGACACATGGGATCCCAAAGACCCATTGCAGGGCTCTACTTCTGGTAACAAACTCACAGAAAATCAAAACATTTACAGATTTAGTCACTGAAAGAACATTAAAATTAGAGTTGGGGGCAAGATTTCTCTGTCTCAAGTTCTAAACTTTTGCCATTAATTATCATTCACGACTGAAATATATCTACTAAAATACATATTTTTTGTAATGTAATGTATTATATGTCATAATAAATGATATTGTACTGGAATTTACTTTCATGTGAATTTATTCTATGAAGTGCTTTTTTTCCCCTCT
>ML685840.1:8939303-8967491 GCA_007922175.1 Pelusios castaneus | reverse complement strand
GAAAGAAAGAAAGAAAGAAAGAAAGAAAGAAAGAAAGAAAGAAAGAAAGAAAAAGAAAAATCACCCAAATCAGTATTATGGAGAGTACAAATCTGGGATCATATGGTTGAAGAGTATGGCAAGAACGACTTAGATGAAGCCTCCTTTGAGCAGGGGGTTGGACTAGATGATTTCCTGAGGTCCCTCCCAACCCTAATTTTCTATGATTCTATGAACTGAGTTTAAATGTCTAAGAGGACAGCAGCAGCAAAGGCCCATGGATTGTACCAGATGTCCTGATTTCACTCTTTCAGGCACCATGTAGAAAGGCAGAAGAGAAATGATTCTGGTGTGTGTCAGCCACAAAGCGGAGATAAAACAGACTGTTCTGTGTGATCTCGAGTTGGTAACCATCTCAACTCCAGAGAAACCAGAGGAGGCCTTTTCATTCATTCCAATGTTGACGTGCACATCAGGAAACAGGAACCTGCTGGGCAGCTCATCCAAAGACAGAAGATTGGGGTGTGGCCAACTGGCACAGTGAAGGACAGGAGGTTGGGAAGTCAGGCAATTAAAATGTTAATGGGAAGTCCCAAGACCTGGGGGAAGCTTAGAGGAGGTCCTTGGGAGAGGTAAGCAAATTGTTCTATGCCAGGTCTTGCAACTTCTTAGATCTGGATTTGGAGTCTGTGGATTTTACTAGAAGCCAAAGCCAGAGGGGCTTGGGTTCTGCCAAATCTTTTTACTCAGCTTAATTAGAAGCAACCTGAACGCTTAATATGCACAGGCTTCCACTCAAACTCTTAACATGCCTAAGGCAGAAGGAGCTGATATATCCAGGAACTGGTCTAGCGTAGGGGCTAGTGGGGTGCACTGGTGCTTGTGCACAGTAGCTCATAAATCCATGCAGATGATGCTTTATATAGTCTCTGAATGTTATTCAGCATTCGAGTCACAAACTCACTCTGCATGTGTGTATACATTTCATTTAGCATTCCACTGAAGTTCAATTGAGCATAATGACTATTCTCTGTGTGCGAGAGTCCAAGCAGCCCTGGTGCTGGCATAAAGGCTAGTGGGGAGGCAAGGAGCTTTTCCACCAATGCAGGAGCCAGCAATGACTCCAGTGTTTGCACGCTCTCAAGCACAAAGGTGGGAGGTGCAAGCCCTCCATAGCTGAGAAATTCTGCCTGTTTCTTCACCAGCTAGCTTAGTGGCTTGTGAAATTAATTCTGTTCATTCTGAGGTGACCGACAAGCTGAGCCACCGTGAAAATCACCATATACTTTACTGAAAGAAAAATACAGTGTATTCCATGCTTTAAGCTAGATTACACCAATAAAAGCACAGCGCTGTGTAGGAGTTGATGGTAACTCCAGGAAGCACAGTGAGCATTCTGGCAAGCAGAGGATTTATGCTACTCCTTTGGAGGGTGGGGTAAAGTAAAAGTCCTGTCTGTTTTTCCTACTGCTATTCAGAACCCTGTGGGCTGCCATCAAACTGTCCGTAATCAGACACAGCTGCATGGGAAAGCTATGAGATTCCTGGGCCCTTTGTAACTGTCCTGCAAGATTCACCACTGCAGGGTAAAAAATTACTCATGATTTTTTGGTTGCATTTAAAGTACATTGAAGCTGAAAACATGTAGGAATAATGGCATGCAGCACCCAGATGATTGATGTGAAGATACAACAATACCTCTCATAGATCTGATATTTTCTGCAATATATTCTCCTTCCTGGAGACTCTTGTGCCATAATAATTTCCCCTAATCATAAAGGCTCTCTTATTATAATATTATGAAGTCAGTTTTGGTTTATGTATCCTATTATATTAACTACGATGTACAAATATTAAAGCTTAATTACAATGCTCATCATTTGGATGTCTGTTGATACTTGACTATCTAAAGGATGTTATTGTATCCAGGGCAAAATCTGTAATTAACAACAACAACAATCAAAAATAAAAAAGGCTTCATGTAATACCCCATTATACACTATCCTTTTGTCTATATTCCTCCATTATTCGTAACAGATTCAAATACAGTAAGTGCTTTAATATGGCAAACTAGGATTTGCTGTAAATAAATCTGCATATTTGAAGCAATATACTTTGTATAGCTACATGAAGGTCATTTTGTTCTTTTTTAGAATACTCATCTGACATCATTGTGACTTTGATGAAGACTGCAAATGCACACATGAAGAAAATATGTGACCTTTATGTTTTTGTTTTGTATTTTGTTAAATTATGTTATATATTTCCATCATCCAGGAGTACCCAAAGCAAAACCTTACATCAAGGCATGTTTTTAATTTCTGGTGTAATTATTACACGTTGCATATTGCTGGGGGGTTTTTATATCATGCTGACTATTGGAGAGACTGACATGTCACTGGATTTGCTTCCAGCACTGTATTTCATTCAACGTAGGAGATTAGCAGATGCATTGCTGCAGGAGAGAGAAAAAAAACAATCCACTCAGAGAATTTTATGCTCCCCCCCAACATTTTTATCTGACTTCCCTTTTGGAAAACAGGTCTTATTCCTGCAATTTTAAAGGAAGAAGAGAATTCACAGATTTCCATGTGATCCTGGTGGCTGACATTCTAAGAACTGTATAGCTTGTTAAACCACATTATACAGTTCATTTCCTATGTATACCAGAGAGACAGATTTGCAGAACACAAAATATTTTCCTGCTTTGCTGTCAAAGGGCACACACATCCCTCAAGGACAGTTATACTGCTTCATTTCCTCAAACTCTATACTAAAAAAACCTCCCACCTCACATCAGTGCAGAATTTTTATCATCATAATGTGCTTGGGCACCGTGAAGCAAAAATAACAAGGTTCCTATGTCCAGTTCTGAGAAATTATTTGTTGTAAGCATTAAATCCCACAGCCAAGTTCAACATGCAATTGAAGAAGCTAAGGGCCAGAAACATCACCCAGTATAGAGAAGAAAATGAGTCAAGGCAGAATTGTCTCTCTTCATTCCTCTGCCTTGTCTTCAAGATTGAATGTAAACAAAATGAGACCACTGGAGGTTTTTTTTTAATTGTCCAAAAATAGTGTAAAATAGTGTAAATCATAATGCTCTATTGAATTTTTTCACCATTTGTGAGGTCATGAAACATAAAAATAAAATATCCTAGGTAGCATGGAAATCTCAAAAACCAAGCAAAGAATTTTAAAAGACTAGAAAAGGCCTGGCATTAACATAAGGTATAAAGGAGACATTAAAAACTGTAAAAATAAATTTTATTTGAAGGTGTTAAAACCTTTAGCTTTCTGAGCAACTAACAAATTATAACTAAGAGCAAAATGTAGTAAAAGGCAGCACAAACATTGAAATGTGTTCATAACCATCACCACTGGGTTTTCTATTTTTGCACAGGGGGCCACCTAATATAAATAGCAAAAGACAAGCATACAGGCAGTATTTCAGTCCCGCTCTGCAACACAGCACTACAAATGACACTGTGGGTTCTTATCTTTTTTTGTTCTCAGGACTCAGTCCTGCATTATATGCACAACCCCACATTAGAAGTGAGGTATTGCATGGAGTGAGTGAGACACAGGTGGAAGGAATGGTGGGCATGGGGCTGATATTAGTGGTGGAAGAATGGCGGGAGTGGATTCCTCCCAGAGCTCCTGGACATGCAGGAGAAACATCCTGCTTCTACTCTCCCTCAAGAGATGCTCTATTTCCTTTCTCAGTGCCTGTTCTCTGAGGCAGGGGTGGAAGGAGATGGGGACCCCAGTCCTGCCTCCTATGGAGAAATGTGTGTCCAAGGAGTGCATGGAGGGAACCTAATGAAGGTCATGTTGGTGGGGGGAGGTTGAGAGATGATTTGAGCTTTCTGAAGGCCATACAAAGATCAGTCACAATTTGCAAGAATCCTAAAGTATCCAGTGACGTAGGCTTTACAGCCTCATTGTGCTACCAAAGTAGCTCAAAGGATTGAGAGAATCTGGCCATGTGCAGCTTGGACACACATTCACACAACAGCAACCAAATTGTCTTCATATTGAAAGGTAATTGTATACTGGAAGAGAGTGCTGAAAATGCACCCTTTATTACAAAGCATCATATCCTCTATCCCAGGGATCTGTAATAAACTTTGATATTTTCCTATACTTCACATAGCAGATACCACATGGCTGTAGTTACGTGGGGCCATAATACTGAGGTGTTAATAACATGCTTGCCAGAGCAGTCATTGAAGTGAAAGCCTGGGCCTGGGAAGAGTTTGGAAAGACCATGCAAAATGACCGCTGGCCAGCCTCAAAGGTGTTCTGGCAAACCACCTATCGCTTTAGGAGGGCTCAGCAAGGACATTGTCCAGGCTGTTTCCCACAGGGGTGGTGAAGTGCTGACCCTGACCAAGAAGATCACCGAGAGGTGGAAAGAGCTGTGATTGACTGCATTGGGGCTCCGCCCCAAAAGGGGTATTCTGTCTCATCTCTCAAACCATTTAGGCCCTGACATGTCATGCTGGGCATTAGCATGGTCTGGGGGTCTCTCTGGACATAGCACACAGTTGTGCTGAGCTGTCAAGTGGTCCTAAAGCCCCGTTGGGCATGGCAGGGATCCTCAAGCAATCGTGTTGAGATAAGGAGCAGTCCTGGAGCCTCTCTGAGTGTAGTAGGCCCCACCAGCAATAGGTCTGAGCGGTACAGCAGAAAACCCCTCTGGACATGGCAGAGCTTCCCAAGCAGCAATGCTGCACTGCAAGGCAGACCTAAAGCCCCCCATCCCCACCAGGTGTTGTAGGGCTCCCCGGGAATCACTGTGGTGCTGCCTTGCAGTCCTAAAGTCCTGCTGGGTGTGTTATGACTCACCGACTGGAGATACCCTATGATACCAGAGTCCTCCTGGTGGGAACTAGGAACAATTCTCTCTCCCATCTTGTCCTGCCCTGTGCTGAGGCTGCTGATGGGTTTTTAACCCCTTCTTTCTGCCAGGCAGTGTGGGTCTGCATGACAGGGAGGGACCTTTCTGGGCACTGAGAAAGTTGAAGGCTTCTTGTCTGGCAGAAGGGATTGGTACACCCCATCACAGGAGCACTTTGAGGAATTCCTCAAATTGGTGGACTCGCCCTCTTTTCAAGAGGCAGTGACAGAAACCCCTAATGGAATCGGATCTATTTCTGTTTATGGGGCTGCTGTGGCGGTAAAAGTGCCTTTGCAGTGGAAAGGAAGCAGAGGTTGATGAGATTTATCCCAAGATGTTGAAATCAGTGGACGGAGTTGGGGTGTCGTAATTAGTGCGCCTCTTCAGTGTGGCTTGGAAGGCAAGTGCTGTATCTCCGGATTGGCAAAACTGGGTAGTGGTCCCGATCTTTACGAAAGGAGACCAGAAAGTATGTTCCAACTACATGGGGATCATATTGCTGAGCCTCCCTGGCAAAGCCTATGCCAGGATGTTGTTGAAGAGGCCATGCCCAATAGCTGAACCTCGGTTTCAGGAGCAGCAATGTGATTTTCATCCTGGATGTGGAACAACGGACCAGCTCTTTGCTGTCTTGTAGATACTCGAGGGGTTGTGGGAGTTTGCTAATCCAGTCTACCTTTGTTCTGTAGACTAAGAAAAGGCTTATGAGTGCATTCCCTGAGACGTTCTGTGGGAAGTGCAGCAGGAGTATGAGCTGTCTGTGCCACAGCTGTGTGCTATCTGGTCTCTCTATTCCCTGAGAGAGAGCGGTGTTTGCATTCTTGGCATTAAGTCGAGTTCATTCAAGGTGGGCATTGGATCCCGCCAAGGCTGCATCCTGTCCCCACTCCTGTTTGTCATCTTCATGGACAGGATACAAAGGTGTAACCGAGTGGGGAGTGTATCCGGTACAGGAACATGGAGATGACATCTCTGCTGATTGCAGATGACGTTGTCTTTCTTGCTTCGTCAGACTATATCTCTGACACACATCTGAATGCATCACTACTGAGTAAGTGTGAAGCAACTGGAATGGGAAGCAGAGCCTCCAAATAGGAGGTCATGATTCTTTCCTGGAAGAAAGTGAATTATTCTCTCCAGGTTAAGGGGGAGCAGCTGCACTTAGTGGAAGAGTTTAAGCACCTAGGGGTCTTGTTCACGAATGCTGGTAAGTGTGAGCGTGAGAGTGACTGATGGATTGATGTGGCAGTGATGGCAGTAATGTGGGCATTGAACCAATTTGTGGTGGTGAAGCAGGAGCTGAGTTTGCCCATAAAGCTCTCTGTTTACAGGTCAACTTATGGCACTGTCCTCATCTACCTCAGGAAATTAGAGTAATGATCAAAAGGATGAGATTGCATGTACCTACAGAGAAATATGGTGGCTGGACTGACTCTCTGTGATAGGCTAAGGAGATCAGCTATTTGGGAGAGCCTCAGATTAGAGCTGCTATTCCTCCAGATTGAGAGAATCAGCTGAAGTGGTTTGGGTACCTGATAAGAGTGCCCTCTTTTAGGTTTACTTTGGAACACTACCAGGCATGTCCCACTGGGAGGAGGACCCAAAACCAACCCAGGACATGTTGGAGGGATTATATCTCCTGGCTAGCCTAGGAATCCTCTAGGAGGCACTAGAATTTGTTGCAGAAGAAAGGGAGGTCTAATCTCCATGGCTATGTCTACACTGGGTAATTTAAGTCAACTTTAAGTCGACTTAGTGTGTCCACACTTAAAAATAAAGTCGACTTAAAGGGGAACTTAAAAAGTTGACCTAGAGCGTCCACACTGGACACCTAGGTTGACTTCTAGGGGCTTAGGGGGACCTAGGGGAGGTCCACAAGGGCAGGGGGGTACCCCTTGCCCAGTGCCAGGGGGCTCAGCCTTTGCCCCATTGTACCTAGGTACAATGGGGCAAAGGGGGACAGGGACCCTGGCAGGGCATAGGGGCAGGGCTCTGCCCTGCCCTGTGGGGGGGCATGCCAGGCTCCCCCTGTGCCCCCCCCGGCAGGGAGGGCATTGGTGTAGCCCTGGGGTAGCCCTAAGTCGACTTAGGGCTACCCCACATCTACACTGGCTTAAGTCGACTCTAGGGAGTTGACTTAAGCTTTAGGTCTACTAGGAAGGTGGTTTTATAAAGTCGACTTAATTTTAATTAAGTTGACTTTATTTTCCTTAAGTTGACTTAAGCAGCTTGCTTAAGTCAACTTACGGAAACTGTAGTGTAGACTCAGAGTAAATTAAGTCGACTTAGGCAAGCTTAAGTCGACTTAATTTACCAGTGTAGACGCAGCCCATGTGGCTGTCACAATCGTCACCAGGAAAAGTGGCATAAAGGAAAAGAAGATGATTTTATAAAACAAACCCAGTGGAAAGTTTCTTGGCATATGAAAAAACATTTACCCAGGAAACAAAGGAACTATCCAATGCCAACTAAATCCAACCTCTTCAGCACCTGTACACTCCATCTTTGGAAAAGGATTTAGTATACAGACATACCCTGTATTAAAGGAAATTATCTGGTTCCCATAACCATAGCACCTCAGTGTAATCTTTAATGCATTTATCCTCACAACTCTCCAGTGTAGTACAGAAGTACCTTTTTCCTCATAGGGAATTGACGCTCCAAGAGCTAAGTGACTTGCCAAAAGTCACACACACAACCTGTGGCAGAACAAGGAGTTGAACCTGGGTTTTTCAAGTGCCTGGCTAGTTCCTGAATCATGTGGTCATCCCCACTGATATACCCAGAAGCTGAACTATACATTGTATTTGTTCAACCGATACAGGGAGTGAATTCCAGAATTAAGGGTCCTCCACTGAAGGAACCCAGACTCTAGGTTGCCAAAGGTCAATTCTAGGGATTGTTAGCAGTTTCTCAGCTGCCATGATGCTACAATACGCAGAGAGAAAGGCAGTCTTTGAGCACAGCAAACACCACAATACAAGGCTCTGTATTAAATCGATACCAGAAATCATCAGGACACCAGAGCAGACTCTGGAGAACAGCTGGAAGGTACTTTCTGCAGCTAGCATTGCTGAATAAATGGGCAGCCACATTCTGTGCTAGCTGAAGCTTTTAAATGGTCTTGATAGGCAGCCATTTACCCGCTTATCATTACATTTCAGTGCAAGCCTTGTGTGCTGTGTCAATTTTGATTTTGACATAAAAAACATGAGCAACAATGATGGTCCAAGCCTGCATTCCCTGCACATCCAAAATGCTCAGTCAAGTCATTGTGAAGATCAAGAAAGGATTTAGTCAAAGAATAAATGATCCCATTGGCTTCATTGTGAGTTCTGGGTGTGATGGGAACCATTGACTGAACATCACCCATGTAACTAACTCTGAAGTCAGTCACAATTTCCAGGAGTTGATTGTTGTACTAATTGTACATTTTTGCACAGATTATAACAGTAAACATGAAAGCAGTCAAGATTAAAACAGCTGAACAACCAAAGATAAAAGCATTACAAGTATGACTGCCAGACACAAAAGCTGCAGTTCTGAAGGCCATCTCAAAGACAGCACCTTAAAACGTACGTTTTCCTTGGCATCATTTACTCTTTGACCACTTCTTTTCCTCATTTAGCCTTTCAAGATGAATTCTTTCTGAACAGTCAGTGTGTACATGTTACAGTGCTGGTTTATAATAATAAGTTGGGCAGTGATTTCATTTTTTTGCACCCATAATGTGACTGCAGGAATGTAGCTATGTAATTTAAAATGTGAGTTTATTCATTAAAATCTTGGTAATATTCCTTACAATTATATCTTGAACTGCTGCAACAAATCAATATAATCCACATCACAACACAGTGCATTGCTTCCTTGCATTGCATTGAAGAGTTCAGCATCAGCACACACAGGATACATGACAGGTCAGGCTTGTGACAAAGACAATGCCTTGAACCTGCTGAAGACCAATGCCTTCACCCTGCAAGCTACTGCACCCATATGGAACCACATTGATTTTAACTGCATCCCTTTGCTTTTAGTACTGTAGTTTACAGAGCTCATTTACTAATCTGGCATTTTTACCTCTTTTGAGATTTATATGGGATGCAAATGAAAAGGATGGCATTGTTCTAAAATGGTGACTGAGAAACATTTAAGACCTTTAAGATGTTCCCAGGTTTATGTCTGGAATGAGGACGTTTACATAAAAATGTGTGCATCTTGCATGCATGTATTTATATACACCCCCCTCCTTAATTCATAAACTGTAGAGCCTAAAAATAAATAGTAGATCCCGTGATCAATACTGGTAGTGTGCATCTTTGACTGCCTAACCTACTCTCTGCCTTCTAATCCATTTGCCTAGAATTTGCACTGACATTCCGAGCCCTGGACTGTCAAGCAGCTTCAAACAAGCTGCCATTTTAAAACATCAGTCTACCAGAGAAATGTTTCCTCATTCACTCACCAAATGCAGAATTTCACACTCAAATGGCCCCAGCATGAGATCTAAGATGGGAAAAATTCTATCATAGATGAGTGAAAGATTTTCTAAATATAAAAATGTCATGGCTTTAAGGCCAGGAATCTTGCAGCATCACTGTGCTAGAACATGAGCTTTGCATGCTGGGGAGGTGTGATACAAAGGTGTGATTGGCATGCAGTCAGGATGCTCTGCAAAACATCCTCATTGCTTCACAACTTCCAGAATAATGGGGTCAACTCAATTTTATGCTGATAAAACCTGTATATTGCAATATGCTGCAAACCTCTCCAAAGTTTAACAAAAATCGACCTAACAAAGTGGCAATACTTTAAGTTGACATAAGTCAACCTTGTTAGGTCTACTTAACAGCTTTAAGTCAAGTTAATAAGGTTGATTTATCACTAATCCCCATCCACACTGGCTTTAAGTAGACTTAAGAAGTCGACTTAAGGCTTAAATTGACCTCAGAGGAGGTGTTAGTAAGTCGACTTAAGCTCTTATTAAGTCGACTTAAGGAAGGGCTTAAGTCAACTTAATAAAAGCCCAGTGTGGATGTGGCTTTGTTTAGGTCAACTTAAGCCTTCTTAAGTTGACCTAACTTGCCAGTTGTAGACATACCCCTAGCGATTTCAGTGGGATTTGAACTGAGCCCTCTAACACTAGCATATCCTATTTTGCTTGCACCCTTCAAAACACATATATTAGATGCTACACAATAGAGTTAATATTGTTAAAAATAAAAGCTGGCCAAGTCTGAGTACATCTACATAAGTCCAACGCCATACAATCAAACAAGTGAGTCATTCCAGTTTCAGTCACAAAAACACCCCTTTGCTCCATTGATACAACACAGTGAACCAGTTCTCTGCCACACTTTGCCTGCTTTGTGCTGCTTCCGCCTAAAGAGCAACACGAGGCAGAATATTTCAGTTCCACAGAGCCACTGAAATGACTTCAATGCCAACACCCTTATCAGCCACTCTTCAGAGAAAAGAGTCGTGATGGGGTGTCACCATGCTTCAATGATCCCTAAATGCTAGGACATCCCCTGAAAGCCATGAGCAGCCAGTTTAATATTAGAGTGGTTCAGAGGCTGCTCTACATTATGCCAGGAGACCATGTCATTTTTCCTGAGCAGACCTAGATTAAAAAAGAGTGGATCTGGCTTCTGAGAAAATTTATAGGAATGTGACGTTACTTAGCATGCCCTGGCACTATGCTCCTTTTGAAATCTTTACTAGATATTTAACAAACAATATATAAAATCATCAGCATGCATCCAAGAACATGTTCCCATTAAGGAACAATATAATTGGCCAAGTTAAGTTTGGGTGAGGGTTGTAAATCAGATGGAATGATACTGAGTGATGAAATGATATAATACCTGGCAGGGAGAACTGGCTGAATTCCTTAATTGATCATTTCCAGACTTAATGTTTTGAACTGAAATGCAAATTTTTTAAAAGCAAGCATAATGTTCGGTGAAGGGTAGGGGGGAAGTGAATTGGAGTCCACTGTAAGACACTTTCAACCTCAACACTATGGTAAACACTTTTTTTTAGTTTGTATAGTATGTGTACACACACATGCATGCACGCATGAACACCCCTTCACTGAATGGTAATCTAGTATCTTGATCCTGCAATCTGATTCATGTGGTGGACCTTGCACTCATGTAGAGTTCCACTGACACCATTTTGGATCTTCGTGGCTCAAAACTCAGCAGACATGGATCAGATTACAGTATGGGGACTGAAAAGGTTAACTAAATGGCACACATTATGGAATTAATAAAGGGTCTGCACAGTCTGGTTACAGGCCAGTGAGAAGATAACAGACATTGCCCTACATTAACTTCATTACCAGCCTTGGAATTCTAATTTCTTTTAGTGACATACTTAAAATTATGAGTCTCTTTTATTATAGTTCATATTATTGGAAAGTAATCACTGCTTTTATTGCTTGTACAGTGATAACAACAGATGTTAAAGCAGGGGTTTTCAATAAATCTAGAAGAAGGCTTATCTTACTATAATATGTGCACTCCTACAGTAAGGCAATCCTTCAGCAAATGGTATCTACAAAAGGATAAAACGGTAAACCAGAGGTGAAGTAATAATAAGTACAGTAAGTGATGAATTAGACTCGTCATTGTAGACATATGTCTTGTTCATGCTCTGGACTTGCACCAGTTTAATTCAAATCAGTTTTAAATGATTTTGTTAAATTTGCATAAACCCTATGAGGATACTAATTTCCATTTCAGCCTGATTTATATTGTTTAATTCACTAAATTGAAATAATGGTGCCCACGCAAAAAGTCACACTACACCAGTTTAAAATCACTCCTTTAGTTAACCAAGTTTGACTTCATACATAGACCTAACCATAAAGAGCTGAGAAAAAAATATGGTGCTCTAGTTTGTGAAAATTTTAAAGTGAAACTGAATTTGATCAACTGCAAAAGCATACGCAGCCTCCTTACCCATCAATATAATTCCTCATTGGTTGGCTCATACAAAGAGCTGATAAGTCAACAAGAGACAAGCTAACCCTGCCAAAGAATTCTTCAAATGAAATATCCCATCATTGTGTCATTTGACTACTTGTGCACAAATGCAAGACAAGGAGGCAAAGCCATTTTCTTCATGACAGCAATCTGGAGGAGAAGGAGGGCCTTATAAAGTGCTTCAAGAAGTATTTTGTAGCATGTGCATTTTTAGGTTACTTTGAAAATTCATATCTACTTATTCAAGAATTTAAAATTAACCACTAATTATTATAAGTAAGTAAACTTCTGGTGAATTACACATGAACAAGTAACCTAACTCTCACTGAAAGTCAATGGGACCTAGGCTCTGAAATCATTTAGGCACTTTGGAAAATGTTATGAGACATCATCACTTATTTTACACTGAGTTTGTAAATTAATATTTTTAAAAAAAATTAGCTCTCTCTCAGCTGGGGGCCTTTCCTTCAATTTTAATGGTAAGTAGTGACACTGAATTAATTAATTTCAATTCCAAATCTCTCTGGGTTTTCAGAATAGATGGCAGATCTTTGGCATTCAGATGGTATCTATCAAGCATATAACTGAAATGTGGATCAACTGCAATTTTTTTTAACTGAAAATCCAGAAGACAGAAACAACTAATCATGCACACACATTTCTAGATCGTTTTTAAACAGCATTAGTCTCAGAACACTGAAAGGTCGCAAATACTTTAGAAATATATATATATTTCACTGTCTTCAAAAGATAAATGGTAAAGCAAAAAATTCTCCAAGATCTGAACTGAAGACTGCAATCTATATTAAGTTTGTATAAATATAAATAGAAGGAAATGTGGCAAGTTTTAAAAAGGTTTCTCTGTGCAGCTCATATAGGGAAAATGTGACACTGTCAATGGATAGTGTCAGAAAAGTCTCTTAGATTTTATGTTCCATTAAAAAAAAATCTATTATCCTTTGCCTTGAAGCATAGGAGAAAAGCAGGAGAAATACATCAGTACTAATCATATAGTGCATTTCACATCCAGTATATTACTTTGGTGAAGCTGTTTAAAAAAATTGCAGCAGCACTGACCCATACCATCTTCAGAATTGTATATGAAAGCAGTAAGATCTTGGTGTTTGATAGCGCAGACTTTATATTACTAAATGACAAGAGAAGAAAGCAAATACCTTGCTCAGTAACACAGAAAAGAGTCTTTTTAGCAATAGAACAGTCTCTTTATTTGCAAGTTAAGGGCCTGATTCAGTCTTCATTACTCATATTAAATAGTACCTGACTCTACAAACAATGCCATTCATTACAGTGTAAGTACTCGGTGTGACAGAGGGTACATCTATACTGTAATTGAGGTGTGTGATTGCAGCACATGTAGATATGTGCAAGCTAGCTTTACTGTAACTAGCTAGAGTTTCAATAGCAGAGAAAACACAGCAGCATGGGTTTTAGTGCAGACTGCCCATGCCTGCCTGGGCCTCCAGGTAAGTATCCAGGCAGCTAGTCCATACTGAAGCCTGTGCTCTCAGTACAGAAGCTAGCTAGAATAAAGTTTCCCCAAGTCTGACTACCTGTGCTGTAATGATGCCCCTCAGTTGCCGTGTACCCGTTCACTGACTGTTTCAGAATTAGACTCTTAAATGGTAACTGATTTTAAATGGTAAATGTTTCAACAGGCTCCAAATTACTCTTTTTCTCCATGCGGAAAGAGAAATAATTCAGGTACCTTGCCTTTTCAGTGATTCCCATCTGCTGATGAACGTCAATAAATTCCATAAGCTGCTTCTGTAATGCTTTCTTGTGGCCCTCGACTTGCTTAATGAAGTCGTGCTGCAAAAGATCGGATATTGTCGGACGCTTCTCGTAATCTTTAGTCAAGCACCTGCACTGGCAGAAAAGGCGGGTGAGCATTTCTGAAGCTGCACATTGTTAAGCAGTAAAGTGTAATTTTGAATTCATTCTGGCCTAAGTCACAGATCTATAGCACTGTCTCATTAAGCATGCATATCTTAATCACACCAGCCATAAACAGACATACAGGATAGAATTTGATAGAATTTGGGAGCAAAAGATGTTAAATCACTGTATTTTAAATCAGAAACATCATGCAGATTAAAGAAACTGCTGGAAAAGCAGGAAAATGTTCAAATGATGTTAGTTCTAATTTCATTGTGGCTCCTCAATAGGACACAAATTGACACGAGGTATATAAACTGAGAATGTACATGCGGGTTACTTCAGGGTTAAAAAATATTTGATTTTTAGGAAAGTTTGGATCCCAGTTGAGAGCTTGGGCCCATCCCTAGTGCTGACTCGAATGCCCAAGTACAAGTTAAGGTTGTAATATTTAGGTGCCTATGCTTGAAAATTGGATTCTTGATGCATAAAAATAGAATTTATATTCTAAATAGCAGATACTAAGGGAAAGAATATACCATACTGTTCATCACTCTCTTTACAAAGCTTTCAAAAGTGACCTCAGATGCAACAGAACCAGCATGGTTACACTGGGCAGAAACAGGAAGGATTTCTGAAACCATGCAGTCCTGTTCTAGATATGCTCCCTGCACATCCTTATGGAGCAAGGCTAGGAGGTAGGGCCAGCTGGAGGAGAAATGGGAATGCGGTCAATGGATCTGATGTTATACACAGAGCTAGAGCTACTTGCTCAGCAGAGCTACATGGCCCCATCAGTAGCTATCATTGATGATAGGATTTAGCCCTTATATGGATTTCTTTTCATGGTCACTAGAACGTAAAGAATTGTTTTACTTTATAACTGTAGGCAACTGTTCATTTATATGATAAGCTCAGAAATCCTGAAATCACACTTTAACAATTATTATAGATAAGATCTTTCAAACGTATGTCATTGGTTCAAAATCCTGGCCCCATTGATTTCAAATCTCCTACTGACATTAGTGGAGTCAGGATTTCACCCAGGCCTTTCACCCAGGCCTCATTACTGCATCACTTTTTGGTGGCCTATGTGAAATAAGTTTGTGGTCTGAGGCCAGTTATTTCAAGATATTCCTAAAACCACCACCAGATTGAGGAGAGGGGAAGAGGGAGAAGAAGCTTAAAGAAATCTACAAATCATCATTTCATACACTTCAACTACAAAGTCATAAGAAAGGTTTATATTTCTGAGATAGAACTTCAACTAGTGAAAACTGAAGGGGTAGCCGTGTTAGTCTATTGTAGAAAGACTCTGTTGTCTTTCTAGTGAAAACAGGTGAAGCTTTGTTGATTTCATTTGAACTGTGATGATCTGCACCTCAAAATCCTTTTATTTTTTAATTATTTGTATTTTTTAACAGAAATTTGCTTAACAGAAAGTGTGTTAATATGACACACCAATATGGTTAATTAAGAGACTATATAAAGCCCAGGATAGAAGTCCCTTGATGAGTAGTGACATAAATTCAGATCCTGATCCATCAGAGCTGGGCAGGAAATGGTTTCCCATCCCATGAAGATTTTTGAGATTTACAAAATTTCTCACTCTGCATCATGACAAACCTGAGACCTTTAACATTTTTTCCAGACAACTATGAAAGAGACAGAGAGACAGAGAGTGAGAGTGCTCACACAACTCCAGAGTAGTCAATTGCTGAGTGGCTAGAGTGCACTCACCTGGGGTGTGAGAGACCCCAGTGCAAGTTCCTTCTCTGAAAAAGTTTGTGGAAAACAGTTTGTCAAAAAATTCCCCAACTAGCTCTATCCTCCATTCATCAGATTAAACCATTCAGCCAACCCACTTAATAATACTCAGGCCAAATTCTGTCTGTTCTGTTACACTTGTACAGTTAAAGTTGTACAGTTCCACTGACTGTGTTTTTATAGGTGTAACTGAGAAGCCAACAATAGCCAGTAGGTGTTCCAAAGCTGATGGAAACAGCATATGTTCCCAAACAACAAGGAATTGCACTGGAAACCCTATAGAATTGATGTAATTCACACTCATGCCTCATTCAGCCCGATTCATGTTAATAATGTATTTTAAAACAGCAGTCTATGGTAGACTGATCCTGGAATTGTCACCTGCTGTCCGAGTTTGCAGGAACCTCACTATAAAACCACATTGCTCGTATACTTCCATATAAAAAGAGAAATGTATATAAAACATGTTTATTATAATAAATAATATGGGGGAACAAGGGAGAAACACAGTTGTAGGAACAGATTTCCAGACAGAATACAAAGATGTAATATATTAACTATATGCACATATCTCATGTACATATGTTGTTCAGTCAAAATAGTCTCAATTATTACTCACTTGTTAATAAAGTCATTGAATTCAGATGACCATAGCTCTGGCTGGTGTAACGTTGGAGGTGGATTTCTGCAAAGGTCAGTATTACGATAAGTTAATATATACACACTTGACAAAAACAACATGAGAAGATAGGCTGAGTAATGAGTTTGAGAAGAGCTATTGAAAAAAAATATTGCTTTCCACTGGTTAAAAGAGCATTATGCAGACAATATAATACTTCATTAACCTCCTACTTTACATAACTAGCAAAGCAACAAAGAACACTGCAAAATATAACCAAGAATTGCTGTCATTTTTCAGCCATGTCAATAAAAGTAAATGTAACTAATGACCTATTAATCACTATTTGTATACCATGACGGGACCCTTGTTTCCTTCAAAGCATGAGGCATTTTTTTTTTCTTTTTAAAGAGAGGCAGTTTAAGGAATTCTATCTTGAATTTCACAAAGCGTCATCCTTTCATTGCATTAACCAGCCCATTAACAAAGTATTAACATTAATGAACACTATTATTATCTATTTGTGATTCATTAAGATACCAAATGCCACCTAATGGCAGACCTGGTGGAAAGGGGTACTACTCCTTTGCCTTCAATAGAACTTCATCTGCTTACTAGAGGTTTGAATTTGACTCAGAATATTTGAACTGATCTTTTCCCTTTGAAATAAAGTGTACCTTTTCCAATACCCAATGATGCAAAAAAAAAAAAATCACAAAAAATTAGGCTGTTTTTCAAACAGTGCTATACTCACTAGGCAATGCTGCCTCCCCTTTGGTAGAAATAACTTGTAGGTTTCACAAATCAAAGGACAAATCTGGTAAACTTTATTAAGCAACAATGGTTCTTTTCTCTCAGGCATGAAATTCTCAATCTGTGCATCTTTAACAGCTACGTCAAAGCAACAAGGTCAACTAGCATGTAACTAAATTGATGTACCACCCTTTTTTCCTCAGACTCCCATCTCAATGAGTTTCTCCATTTCAATTCTGCTTTGAGCAGGGGGCTGGACTAGATGACTTCCTGAGATCCCTTTCAACCCATATCTTTTATGATTCTATAATAAAATAGAGTGTGAAGTGGGCTTAGATTTCACAGTCATGCAAGAGAAGGGTGAGGTTGCTCAGTATCTTGGGCTATGTTCATACTACAGGCTCTGTTAAGTAGACTTAACAAGGTCGACTTTAGGTCGACTGAAAGTGGACCTTGTTAAATTGACTTAGAGTGTCCACACTAAACATGCCAGTTGACTGCCTGCACCCACATTGGTAAGTGCTAGGTCGATGGAGGAGTGTTGTGGGGACCTGGCCATGTTCCCTCTAAGCTGCGGGTGTGCGGCAGCCGAGCAGTCCGATTTCCACCATGTCCCTTCCCTTCTCCCCAGCCCCTAATCCTCCACCACGTCCCTTCCCTTCTTCCCAGCCCTCAATACTCCACCACATACCTTCCCTTCTCCCCAGCCCCCAATCCTCTACCACACCCCTTCCCTTCTCCCCAGCCCCCAATCCTCCACCACGTCCCTTCCCTTCTCCCCAGCCCCTGATCCCCTTCTGCATCCCTTCCCTTCTCCCTAGCCCC
Organism: Pelusios castaneus; assembly: GCA_007922175.1. Lineage (NCBI taxonomy): Eukaryota > Metazoa > Chordata > Testudines > Pelomedusidae > Pelusios > Pelusios castaneus. The sequence goes on along the minus strand of ML685840.1, from coordinate 8,949,760 downwards.
CAATCCCCCACCGCAGCTCTCCCCAGCCCCCGATCCCCTGCCACGGCTCTCCCCAGCCCCCGATCCCCAGCCGCAGCTCTTCCCAGCCCCCGATACCCAGCCCCATCTCCCCAGCCCCCCAATCCCCAGCCCCTTCTCCCCAGCTGCGGCTTCCCTGCGCCCGATCCCCAGCCCCTTCTCCCCAGCTCCAGCTCCCCAGCCCCTTCTCCCCAGCCCCCTTCTCCCAAGCCCCCTTCTCCCCAGCCATGGCTTTCCCCAGCTGCGGTTCTCCCCAGCCCCTGATCCCTAGCCCCAGCTCCCCAGCCCCATTTCCCCAGCCACAGCTCTCCCTGCCGTAGCTCTCTCCTTCTACCCAGCCCATCTCCCCAGCTGTGGCTCTCCCCTTCTCTCCAGCCCGAGTCCAATTAGGTCGACTTAGGCTATTCCCTGTCCACACCAACTTTAAGTCGACTTAACATGTCGACTTAGGCATTAAGTCGACCTAAAGAGGTGTAGTTATTAAGTCGACTTAAGAAAGCACTTAAGTCGACTTAATAAGCGCCTGGTGTGGACGTGGCTTTGTGTAGGTTGACTTAAGCGTCATTAAGTCGACCTAAGTTGCAAGTGTAGACATAGCCTTCTGTTCTTTAAGACAGCAGCTCATCAGAATATTGTGTGAGAACAAGGCATTGTGGATGCTTCAGTTTTAAAGCTCAAAGCAAGCACTTTCAGAAGGTGTGATGGCTGCATGCAGTGTGTATGGACAGCAGTATTAAAACAGGCAGTAGCTGGGCTTGTGGAAGTGTGGGGAAAAAAAGTATGTTTATGACCAGGGGAACTTTATTCCATTGCAAGAAGGGGGAGGGAACCTCACAAGACATTGAGAAGAGGAGTTAGCCACATACTGTTCTGACCTGTTTGTAGTAATCAGATTCAGATCTCAACCTCAGGTCATTTTTTGTGGCAACACACACAAGACTTGACTGAGTCCTGCATCCCTTCAGCACAGGGCAGCAGAACTATCACTGCAGATGAAATGCATGCTAAAGTCTGCCAAAGGTGGGTACAGTGGCCACACTCAGTCCTGCACTCCACGGATGCGTCTACACTGGCTACTTAGGATGCTTAAGTCGACCTACACAAAGCAGCGTCCACACTAGGCTTTTATTAAGTCGTCTTAAGCACTTCCTTAAGTCGACTTAATAACACCACCTCCGAAGGTCGACTTAAGCCTTAAGTCGACTTAAAGCCAGTGTGGACGGGGAACAGCGCTAAGTTGACCTTATTAAGTCGACTTAAAGCCAGGGTGAACGGCTATGTCTACTGTTAAGTCGACTTAACAAGGTCGACTTAAGTCGACTTAAAGTGCAGCCACTCTGTTAAGTCGACTTAACAAGGTTGACTTTAAGTCAACTTAAAGTCGACCTTGTTAAGTCAACTTAACAGAGTTGACTTAACTTTACAAGTGTAGACATAGTCCAGGAGACTTGTATGTGCTTAATGCACATTGTCTCCAGAAAACACTTCTGGGATAGCATGCTTCTGTACTGCTCTCTGAGCAGAATTAGTCCTTGATATTCAGTTGTCAGATATAAAGGTACCCAGTTTGGAGGGGGTAGGAGAAAGTCGAGGGGATTAGACTCATATGGGGAGAAATAAGAGTATGAAGATATTACCTTGGTATTTTGAAAAGTGCTCTCATAGGATGCAAGTCAGCAAGAGGTGGATCTCCATCTCCTAGCTCTATGGCAGTGATACCCAGTGACCATGCATCACATCGGGCATCATAGGAGCTGTCCAGCTGCTGCTCACATGCAATCACCTATTAAAAGAATACAGTTTTTAGGCTCATATTATTCATTTATGACAATTTTCATAAGTATCTGAACTGAAAAGCACAGCAATCTGAACTGCTATATGGTGAGAAGGTCTCACTATGATAAATAAACTAGAAATATTTGGAAATGTCAGCATTTAAATTACATTTAGCATAGCCAAGTCTCCCACTGGTGCCTATCATGGTGCAGAAAAGCAGTGCTGAAATCAGAGAGAGGAAACTCATGGTTACATCGTACCTCTGCTTCTCAATTCTGCCACAGGAGTTGATGGGAGAGTACTTACCTACCTACATACACAGCATACCCCATTGGCAACTGAGTATTAAAGGAATGTAGCAGCACAGCATAACCTGCAGTCCAGTGAGGCTCTGCTTTATGGCCTCATCATCCGCACTTGGAATGGCAATGGCAGGAGCCTCCTCCCTTCCTAGAGACCCAGCAGCATGGTAGGTGGCCTCTTTTTGCCACCCTCTTCCCAGGACTGGCTGCAAGATTCCCCTATGGAACAGAAGAGATGGCCCTTCTTCCCCTCAGAGAGCCAAGGGCAGCAAGATTCCCTCAGAAGCTATACTCTGGCAGCTGGGATTTCTGTTTGGGTGAGTACTGTGGGCTTGTGGGTGGATTGGTCACTGTGCTAGTCTCTTCTTGTCATGCTCAGAGTCCTCTTCTCAGGTAATGCTGGCAGGGTCTCCCAAGCAATGGACCCTTCCATTGAGATAAAACCCCACGGAGAAGAATGTGATGGTTTTCAGAATCGCTGTTTCAGACTTCTGCAGGCTCAGGCAGAGAGTGCACTGGTTTTCTTCACAGCTGTGAGGGCTAGCAATTTCCTTTTTTAAACAACGAAAGCAGAGCCCCTAAGAATGGGCACATCATACCTATGCCTTCTAGGCTTCACTTCCCTCAATTTGAGCACCGCAAAAAAAAAAAAAAAAGACATACTTTCTGCCTCTGGTAAGATGGCAGTCCAGTGGAAGCTGAAGAGTGTATTAAAGTGCACTGTTTCTCTCTGCTCTCTAGAACCCCTTTTTAAGGAGGGTCCTGGGCAGTTGCAATAAGGAGAATCCCCAGAAGCCATGTTTGCTGCAGGAAGTGGGCTTAGAATGGCATGGCTTTGGCAAGAGGCATCTGGACATATGACTCTTGCCTCCTGAAAATTCCTAAATCTGTGCAGATGTCAGGTGATCTGAGGGGGAAGAGGGTGGAACCCCAGACTTGCTCTGTAGAGGGGAAACAAATCATGTCTGATATCAGACAGAAGAATCTGGAGGAAACTCAGCAAGGTCAAGCTTGTGAAGTTTTCATTCCCTTGTGTGGGGACAATGACACCACACACTTCTTCCTTCGCAATGAAACCAGCATCAGAGAAGAAATTTGGTTCACAGTGTGTCCCACTGGGCCTCCATTCTGCCAGTTTCATGTAGGAATAATTTCTTAACAAATGGCCGCCATTAGCAGAACATTCAGAAATGCCAGTTTTAATTCAAAACTTTATTTTTAAATCCATTTCAGCTAATTCACAATGACAAATGAGTTGGGAAACTTCAACCGATTAGTTACTGGGCTGAACAACAAAGTACATTTTTTTCCTATAAATAGTGTAATTGCATATACTATAAACTATTTTAATTTTCTTGAAAAAATGTATTGCTGCAAATGCTTATTTAACAAACAATTTATCCTACTGGAGTTTATAATATCAATTTGTATACTTATTCCACATTTAAAAAGCAATCAAAATTATGACTAAGCTTCAAATGTATATAATGCATTTTTTACTTATTCACAACACAAATCTTTTGTTTTTATGGCTATTAATGAAGAATGCATTGTATTAAAAGTCTCTTGAGCAGTGAGATACACAAATAAAATGCATAAGATCAAGAAAGTAACCTCTTATTTAGTACACTTCTGCTGTAAAAATCTACAGTTCTCAAACAGGATCACACAGTTCTTAGTTTCAGACTTTAAAATTAGTCTTGCTGGACTGGCATTTGAAATTAGAGGATTGACGTCACTATATAACCATGGACTCTTTTGGCTCTCTGGGAAGAAGCTTATTTCAGAAAATGCTTTCTCCTCCAAGCATTTTAACAAATGATCTACACAGCTCCTCTAGTTCTTACCTCATAGTTTTAAAGTAAATACATCTGAATTAACACTGCATAAAAGTAAAACAGCCAAAAGAAGATGCAAGTGTGTTAAGACTACATGGTAAAAAACTTTTCTAGCTGACATTTCCATTCAGTTTGCTAAAACTACTAAAAGAAAGAGGAAGAGATAGAGAAGCAGAGAGACAGACAAAAGCAATTTGGAAAAAAGATAAAGGCAAAATGTTTCCAAATGTTATCTAACCTCTGGAGCCATCCAAAAAGGGGTGCCCACAGACGTATTCCGACGGAGACGAGTGCTGGTCAGCTGAGCGGACACACCTAAAGGAACACAGGGAAGCTATTTTCAGAGTAGAGGTTATTTTTGTTAAAATTCCATCTGGATCGTGCCATCACCACCTTGTCCTGAGAATGTGGATATTAAGGATTTTTCCTTTCAAAAGCTCAGTCATATCTTTCCAATTGCCTGTAAATGAGTACTAAGGAGCTCCTTCTGCAAGGTGTTGAACATCCTTGTCTTCCAGTGACTTCAATGGGAGCAGCATTTCGTTCTAAATGAGGCCATTATAAGTAGCCTGAGTGCATTTTTAAAGATTAATTACAGTATTTTGATGTCCTTTTTAGGAGCAGGAAAGCACAGGTATTACTTGGAGAAGTAATAGTTTGGTAATATACTGCATTCTTTAGTGCACATTATTTCTTTTAGAACTACAGTGCTGACACTAGTACATTTTTGTTTTATGATTTAACAACTTATTTCAATTTCAACATTATAAAAGAGACTTATTGCAGCCTCTTAGCTGGCCCACCAACATTGAAAATAGAACCATAACCACAGAAACAACAATAACTAAGCAGTCATGGGATAAGAGGGAAGATCCTTTCATGGATCAATAACAGGTTAAAAAAGAAGCAAAATGGAGGAGTAAAAGTCAGTTTATACAGTGCAGGGCAGTAAATACCGGGATCTCCAAAAGATCTGTTCTAGAACCAGTACTGTTCAACATACTCATAAATGAGCTCAAAAAAGAGGTAAACAGTGAGGTGGAAAAGTTGGCAGACAATAAAAAATTACTCAAAATAATGAAGTCCAAAGCTGACTGTGAAGAGGTAAAAGGAATCTCTCAGAACTGGGAGACCGGGCAATAGAAGGCAGATGAAATTCAATGTTGATAAAGGCAAAGTAACCCACGTTGGAAAACAGAATCCCAACTATAAAAACGATGGGGTCTAAATTAGCTGTTACTACTCAAGAAAGGGATCTTGGACTCATTGTGGACAGTTCTCTAAAACATCTGATCACTGTGAAGCAGCAGCCAAAAACTAAAAATGTTAGGTACCATTAGGAAAGGGATAGATAATAAGACACAAAATATCAGAACACCACTATTTAATCCATAGTATGCCCACACCTTGAATACGGCATGCAGTTCTGGTCACAGCATCTCACAAAAGAAGTATTAGATTTGGAAAAAAATACAGAGATGGGCAACAAAAGTGATCAGTGCTATGGAACAGCTTCCATATGAGGACAGGTTAAAAAGACTGGGACTGTTCTGCTTAGAAAAGAGTTGGGTAAGTAGGGGTAGGCTAGAGGTCATGGATCTTTCATAGGGTCTGATCAAGAGCCCACTGAAGTCAAATGTCTTCCAAATGACCACAAAGGACTTTGTTTCAGGTCCTTAGAGTATGCCCTGTCAGCAGCTCCCTGTCTTACAAAACAAGGGAGTTCTAGATCAGCGTTTCTCAAATGTGGCCACCATGAGGTTTCCTGTGGTTATGACAGCTTTTGGGGCAGAAACAGGGCAAAGCAGGGGCCCCTCCCTGCAGAGCACAGGGGATCTGAGGGAGTACTTCAGCCCCCTTCCCCTGCTTCAGCAAGAGACAGGCTTCAGCCCATCCTTTCCCCCAAGCTTCAGCCAGAAGCTTCGGTGGTGAGCTTTAGCTCCCTTCCCCTGCTTCAGCCAGAGGTTCCAACAGTGGGATTCAGTCCCTGCTTCCCTCCCACTTCAGCCACAGGCGTGGGCATGACCCATTTACCCCCTTCAGCACTGGGGCTCTGGCAGTGGGCTCTGTGCTTCAGTCCCCAGCAGCTTCAGCTGTGGGGCTGTGGGCTTCAACTTCTCCCCGCCCCTGGTTCCAGCCATGGGTCTCCAGCTCTGGGCTTCAGCAGGGTTAGCCTTAAGAGGTGCTCTAGTCAAGAGGCAAGGAGCAGGGTGAGGCTGAGGTGTAAGGCTATGGAAGGGAGTTCAGGGCAAGAGGGAGGAAGCAGCGGGTCAGTGAGAGGCTGAGGGAGGTAGCAGAAGTCCAGGGGAGCAATAAGGGGAGGGAGTGGGGGGCCAGAGACCATGGGTGGGGACCAGGGAAGACAGCAGGGGTTGGGGGCACCAAAATACAACTGTACATTATTTTTATTATTGAGTTTCCAAAGAAACCCTACATAAATAAACCACAGTGTTTTGAACATGTACATGTACATATTTATTTGTTTTTCCTAAAGTTAAGGATTTTATGAAAATTTGTCAGAGATCCCACCAACCAGAGTTGGTGGCTGCACTCCAAGGCCACCAACATTTTTATTGTAAGAACCCCTGCTCTAGATTGGGTGCCTCCACTGATCACAACAGAAGCAATGTCACATGGGGGAGAGGTAGTCTATAAGGCTATGTCTACACTTGGCCAAATAAGTCGACTTAGCATGTCCACACTCAAAAATTAAGTCGACTTAAAGGGAACCTTGCCAAATCGACTTAGAGCGTCCACACTGGATGCCTAAGTCGACTTCTAGGTGGACCTGGGACTGGTCCACGGTGGCAGGGGGGGCACCCCTTGCCAAGTGCCAGAGGGCTCAGCATTTGCCCCATGTACAATGGGGACTGAGCAGGACAGGGGCAGGAGCAGGTATAGGAGCAGGGTGGGCAGGGCTGTGTCCTGCCCTGTGGGGGGCACGCCAGGCTGTGGGTGTGCCAGCCACCCTGGCAGGGGGGGCAGTGGGGAAGCCCTGGAGCCCTTTAAGTCGACTTAGGGCTAATCTGCGTCCACACTGGCTAAGTTGACTTTATAAAGCAGCAGCATCTTAAGTCAATTTAAGGAAATTGTAGCGTAGATGCAGATTAAATTAAGTCAACTTAATTTGTAAGTGTAGACACACCCAGAGGTAGGTAAATCTCAAGCCATTTAGGATTTTGAAGTCAAAAACAGCACCTTAAGTCCCACTCAGAAACCAATAGGTGCAGATCCGGAAGTACTGGTGTCATGTCTGGTAACTGTGCACTTAATAATCGGGCTGCCATGTTTTGCACTTGCTTCAGCTTCTGAGCAAATGCAAAGGAAGCTCTTCTCTAGACCACAGGTGTCAAAAGCCTGCAAACGAAGTGACATTCAGGAGCAGGGGCTGCAAGCTCTTGGCCAAAATTTGACTTGGTGCCTGAATGTCCAGTACAGGAGTTCTCAAACTTTTTTTGCTGGGATCCCCTTTGAAAATATTTCAGGCTGGAATGACCCCCTGAAAAAGTGACAACCCCCCAAGTCATGCCATCCTTACTTCAGCACTGTCTTCAGACAACCCAGCCACTGTTCTCTGGCCCCCCAGCTCTGAAGGGTTCTATCTAGCCATCATGAGCAGGGGTTGGCAGCTTGCAAGCCCCCTGAAGGGTCCTAAGCCTCAGTTTGAGAACCCCTGGTCTAATAATAGTCTGGAACATAACCAGAATTCACACATCATGAACTTTGGACTTGTTAATAAGTGATGAATGCTTATTCTCAGTCAGAAGGGGCCAGACCCTCTGGTTACTTCCTTCAACCAGCTATAATTCTCTCAGGCTCAGCGAGGTTGTACCTCAATCAACTCATATTTATCCATGGTCCAGTCTTGCCTAGACACCAAGAAAGATTCTCAGTCACATGCTCCGGGGTGGAAAAGTTTCTTCAGTCAATCTCTCCTCATGGATTCTTCTATAAGCCTCAGATGCACATTGAATAAAAGGAGTGACAGTACAGAACCCTGATGGTAATTAATCCCTGAAAGCACTCTCAAGGCATAAGAGCAGTTACATTACCCCCAAAGGATTTCTCAGTGTGAAAGGACGAAACTTCCTGGAGGAGCTGGCTAGAAAATGGGAATTTTTCTGGTGGGAATTTCACAGGAAAAATTCCCATATAAACACTTAAACAAATTATTGGGAAATAACTGTTTTCTCATAGGAAAGTGTGAAAAATTAAGTATGACAACCCTCTCCCCACCTGTTTGCTTACTGTTTTCAAACTTTGCCACCCACATTTCATACCTTATTACTGTTATCCAACTGAAAAAAGTCAGATTGTTTGTTATTTTCTCTCATTTAAAGAGAAAGTTATAAAGGAAAGAAAGTATTATTTTTAAAAGTGAAAGTGCCTCTCTCTCTCTCTCAACTTTAAAAAATTTCCCCAAGTTTTTGAGAGCGGCATGGGGAGGTGGAATGGGTCAGTAGATAGAAAAACTGAGAGAATAAGGGCATATCACCACAATTCAAAATGAAAAATGTCAAAAGTACAAAATAATTTTTTTCCAAAAATTTTCATTTTGAATTTTTTCATTTAAACCCCATTTTCTGACAAAAAAAGTTTGTCAAATATGTTGATGAGCTCTACCACCCAAGATCAACCCTTCCCGTGTTGATGTAAATTTGATTTATCAACTGCCTTCCAAACTGTGGATCATGAAGTACTGTTGTCACCTCAGATCCTCCAAGGGTCTGCTGGATAGACCTGGCTAACACTCAGAATTTCCAGTGAGTGAGAAATTCTGGTATTTCAAAATCTAGTTTCATTTCAAAGTAAAACAAAACCAATGTTTCCAAAATTTCTCATTAACTAGGAATCCCTCCAAAAATTAATTTTGAAAACACCAACACACTGTGTTTCTGAAACAACATTTGCTCCTCCGGGTCAGCAGCTGCTGACTGAAATTGACATTTCATCAGATCTGCCAGGGCTTCCAGGTTCCTGGCTTCATAGTGCAGTTGCCCTGGAGCTGTAGACCCTAGAAGCCCAGGTACTTAATCCAAGCATAGTCTACATGGCAGTGCTGCCTCATAGCCACAGATTCTTGAAGGCTGGGGTCTCTGACCCTAGGACAGTTCACATAGCAGGGTTGTCCATCAGCTTGCCAGGAAAGCTTGCAGGGAACCAGACAGGTTTCTGATGCAATACCAGCCTGGCAGACAGGGAACAACTTGAATCCTGCCTGTGATTCAGGAAAAGTTCATCAAAACAGCTTCATTTTCTTGAGAAATTTGGGGTTCAATGAACTGGCATTATCCAATAAAACAAAATTCCACTGAAAAATTTCCAACCAGCTCTTTTGCAGGCAGTTCAACAGCACCTCATGATGCGTGATATCAAAGATAACTGATAAATTGAACGGTGTCATCATGAACCTCTAATCCAAAACCAAGAGATGTAACAAGTGCAGTTTTGTGTTTACTCTAGACAGAATCCCACCTGGCAAAGGTAAAGGAAGTCAGAGGCTTCAATACATTGTAAGAGTTCTCTCTCCACCACCATTTCTTAAACATAATCTTAACCAAAATTGAAATGTCAGATATTGGTCAATAATGGGTGGATTGTCAGTGTCTGGATGTTTGAGCAGAGGCTGAACACATTTCTTTTCAACTACTGGCATCCCACCATCCTCACTAGAGGCACTGGCAATTTCCCTCAGCAATGAATTTAGTACTTTCCCAATGGTCTAAATCGACCATGAAGGAAAATAGATCCAAAACCCAGATCATGGTATTGCATTCTCCTGAAACATCCAGAACTTCAGTGAACAAGGCTGGTTAAAACAAGCGGAAGCATCTTAGCTTTGGTTCATTCCAAATATTGCCTGCTTTGAATTTTATCCACAAGAACACATGCCGTTTTCTCTTAACGACAGCAATTCACATCAGCAACTGAGTGGAAATAGTGGGTGTCCGTTACCCAGAGCAAATCTGCAGGCTGAGGCTTTATAGATGCTGTGGCGGAGGGGAAGACATTTTAGAGATTATCTGGTTTTATTTTGAAGGCATGTATTCAAATCTGATTCAAAACACAACTATATTTGTCCATCACATAAAAGTCACTTTGCATGGGTACTAAAAATAAGGCTACATTAAAGCGTCTTCTTGGTAAATCAGCCCATTATTTTAAAAGAAACACATGCAAAATCCTTATATTTGTAGTTGCCTCTATCTATTTTATGCGTTTGATGAAGAGTGAAACCTGCCCTTTATCCATGGCTCTTTTGTATAGTGGTAAGCAAGATGGCTATGTCTACACTTGCACTTTTAAGTCGACTTTAACTAAGTCGACTTAACTAAGTCGACTTAGTGTTTCTACACTTAAAATTAAAGTCGACTTAAAGGGGGACTTACAAAGTCGACCTAGAGCGTCCACACTGGATGCTCTAGGTCGACTTTGTGGGGCTAGGGGGACCTTGGGCAGGTCCATGGTGGTGGTGGGGGGCACCCCCTGTGTACAATGGGGCAAAGGGGTACAGGGACCCTGG